>JARHVA010010394.1:0-176625 GCA_037957365.1 Torreya grandis | reverse complement strand
ACTACATTCTTGGTACCATAAAATGTAGAGATTAAAAACTAAATAGTTATGACCCATGTTTACAAGTATGGATAGAATCAACTGGTCATCTATTTTTCTCAATGCCATATTATTTCAACTATAGTCTCAATGATTTAAACTTTGTAAATAAGTCTTGTAGGGTGTCATAGTCACCTGGGCTCAATGTGATGATTTCATTATCCATCTCATGACCCCTCATGATGCCTTACACTCCAAAAAAACTTGTTTAGGATGGTCCAAACTTCATTGGGAGTTTTCATAGATTCAACATGAAATAGGAGGTTAAGAGACATTGACATGCATAAGAACCCATAGGCCTTGTCACATCTATTGTACCACTTAACCTTTTATGTAACTATAGATGGCTTAATTTCCTCACCCATAGTGATCTGATAAAAGTCCTTTACCTCTCAAGGTGTAGACTTCCATTCAAGATAGTTAAATGGTGTGAGTGGTTTAATGTTTAGCTAGTGTAGATTAAATTGAGATAATTTACATAATTTAAATAAAAGTAAAGAATAGATTACACATAATACAAGTATCCCCTTAAACTATCAATAAGATACCTCTTAAGTTAAAATGTAACACATGCTTAATATTAGATGTCAAGAACTACTAAGAATGTGTCTATGAGCAATTAATGTGAGAGAGTATGAGAAGGATGTCATGCATAGCTAATAATATATCCAAAAAGAAAGGTATAAAAAGTTGAACTGAGTTTTAAGTCATTACACCATGGAAAAAAATGGATATTACAAAGGTCCTAAAATAATATCACCAATGCATAGAGCTTGAAAAAAATATGCACTTTAAAAAAAAAATAAGCACCCAAAATGGAGCTATAGATTGAAAGTTATGTCACTTATAAGTTCTCACTCCCACATATTCCTAGACCCTTTCCATTTCTTACCAAAAATGATAGAAATGGAAAAAAAACTCAAGCAATTCTACCTCACAAACTCAAGTATTAAAGACCCTTTGAAAGTCTAAGTTGATCCACAAAAGAGTAATTCAGGTTTCTTGGACTACTCTACTCTAGAAGTAGTCAACTTTTGAGAACCCGAGTAGAGTTGTTCCAGAACCCTAGATTGGTCTATGAAGATTAATTTGGATTTCTTGGACTATTTTACGTCCAAAAGTAGTTAGCCTTCGAAGAAATTGATTTGATCTTCTTAGTGTAATCTAGGTTTTTTGGACTACTTTTACCTTGAGAATTAATCACCCTCTGAAGTAACGACTTCTTTGAGAACCTGATTTGGGTCTTCCCAATGTAATCTGGGTTTTCCAGACTACTTTACTTGAGAAGTAATCACCTTTTGAAGTAACAAACCTTCAAAAACTTGATTTGGTCTTCCCAGTGTAATCCAAGTTTTCTAGACTACTTTACTTGAGAAGTAATCTACATTTAAAGTAATGATCATTTTAATTCTCAATTTGGTCTTCAGAGAATTAATCATACTCTAAAAGCCTAAATTGGTCAGTTGGACTCTCTAATTCATGCAACATGAGGTAGATCTGAGTGATGCATAAATGAAGGCATGCAAATTGAGGCAAGCCAAAAAAGTCTAAAATACTTCATCAATGAAAATTTTTGAAAGAGACCCATTTGAGATCTCAACCCAAGGAAGAAAATCCAAGAGGTATTTTTTCATAGTAACATAGGAAGTACAATTTTGTTACTAAAAATGAAAAAATAGGGCCTTTGAATGCCAAAAAAAGAAAAATTTAACTACTCCAGAACTAGAGGTCAAGTTTTATAGTCAATCCTAAGGTTTTGGCACATTCTAAAACCAATTGCATAGTCAGTTTTGAGAGCTAAAGCTCTAGTAGAAAGTTTTACATAGATTCTCCAAGGAATCCCACCAAAACCCTTGTTTTTGCTACAATAGCAAATGTAGCAAGATTTCACCACAAAGATTGTTGTAATACTAGAAAAAAGGGCTCTGATACCATATCTAATTGGCCACGATCTTAGATCCTTGCATATATTATTGAGAAAATCTATGTATGTAGCAATGAAATCACAGATAAATTACAAAAGAGGAAGAAGCTTGTCTTTTCATGACAAGTTTGCAAAATATAGCTGCTTGCATATAATCATATTAACCTCTCTAACCTTATAAAATGTAAAAGTGGGGTACATATAAAGAAAATTAGGGCAAGATGAGGAAGCTTCTATTTTTCTAATTAAATAATTACATTAAAATATAATTAGCCTATGTGACCCTTTTATAACTAACCTAAGGAAGCTTAATTGACATAGAATGGAAAAACCCAATGGGAAAAAACACTACACTAATAAGATCCAAGACACTTTGACTTTATGATTCATCTTTGATCTGATCACTTTATGGATAATTAGCTATGCTTTTGACATTATTTGGATTTTGATTGCCCTCTAATGCCTGATTTTAGTCTTCACTAGGGGAGATTGATTTTTGACTTGATAAATGATGATTTTGAATTTTATAGTCCTCTAATGCCTAATTTTTGGGCTTCACTAATGGAAATACCTATTTATATTAGGTTGATGATTGATATCTTCTTGATTTTAAATTAAGGGGATCAAATAGGGAATTGATTATTATTTATAACTTGTGAAATATAGTCTTGTGACCTTTGGATTTATGGCACACATTATATTACTTGAGGAAGGATCCAAAAATATATGTTCCTATTCATCTTTATGGAGGGAGGTGATTAAATGATCTTTAACGAGAAGAAAGGGGTCTATGATGGATGAAGGTGGAGAGGGTATGATGAGGTAAATGAATGGTGATGGGGTAAAATAGTCTTCATAAGGGTTATTAAAAGAACCATTTTTTGACATTGGAGAAAATATCCTCAAGATCAAACAGAAGGATCATGAGGATTATCTATAGTATATTCATCCAAAGGATGATTAGATTCACTTTGATTATCTTTGATAGATAAATCTTGCAAGAACTCTACTATGACTTCATCATCTTGATTGGGATAAAAAGATATGCCCTAGTGACATATTGGAGGTATTTAGATTAGAATCATCCCAAAAAAAGTATGCATTATTATCATCAATTAGGGATGATGTTTCAGATGAGGAATCTAATTCAAATATTAGTGTTGAACATGATCCTAATAAATATAAAACTTATGATGTTTACTTCAATGTACAAGATGCAATGTTGCAAGTGGAATATTGATTGTCCATAATTGACCTCTCATTATGGGGTATTTGATGTGGTGGTGAAGAGGGATATGATGGATGGGTAATAGGCTTATTGGGAAGAGACTCATCTTTGAGGTGAGAATTTGTTGAAGATGGGGGGATTATGGAGGAGGGGTATGGTGTTTTTAACCTTGGCTTGGAAGGGGAAGGGCTTGATCAGGAATGGAATCATTGCACTCCTCTTTTTGTTTACCCAAGGATTTAGAATCATTTATTTCATCCTCAATTATTATGTTACCATAGTTGATGATGTCTTAGACAAAGTCTTGGAAAGGATGACATTGATTAATGGTATGACCCCCAAGTTTGGTGATACAAATAATATTAGTTTCCTTTATACCAAGAGGGATTATGTTTGGTGAGATCAAGATGTCATATAATGTGGATAGACCATAATTTTGGTGGTGACTAGTTTGTTTGAAAAGGGATTCCAATGACATAGGAAGGGGAGTATAAGGATAACTTCAAATTGTAACTTAGATGTGGAAGCATTGGACTTATGATCAGATGGTTGTTGACATAGCTGGATGAATGGACTATTAGTGTCCAAGATTGGATTCCCTTTGCTAATATATGGAGTAGATAACTGGCTAGGGACTATGGATGAGGGGGTTTGTGCTAGAGGATGTGAAGGGGTGGATTATTGGTTATGACTAGGAGATGGAGGATTGGTATGGGATTCACATGAAGGGGGCTTGGAAGAGAGGTGAAATGAATAAAAGGGGATCAACACCTTTAAGAAGTAGTACACCCATCATAATGAAATTATAGAGGATCTCATCTTTATGGGTAGCTATTGTATTTGGTCTATGAAGGTGGGGTCTAGCTCCATGGTGATGGTTGATAGGTGATGGAGGATGAAGGTAGGTGTTGACAAATTTTGACCTTTAGGTCAAATTGGGGCACCCCTAGGTAAAAAATTAGTTCTATAGATGTTTTTTAGGGGTCTAATTTCTTGTCATGAGGTGTTTCATAGGCTAATTGAGGTTAATTAATTTTATGTTAGCTTTGATCAATTAGTCTTTTTAGTCCATTTATCATTTTGAGTCATTTTAAGGGTCAAATTTGAGTATTTAATGCTTTATACAAGTTTTTTGGGAAATGTGAAGGTTTAAAAATGTTATGTAATTTAGCATGTGTCCTTATAAGTTTTAAGTAACTAAGAAAACTTAAAATTCGTAGGTTCATCAGAAGAAAAGTTAGTTTTCTTAAAGAAAAAGAAGAATTTGGCACTTGTATGGCCTTCTTGGGAAGTGGTGCCACATGGGATAGGGTCAAGGAATGTAATTTTATATTTATTATCTCAACTACACATTTGGTTTGATTTAAAAAGGACATTTCTTGCTGAAAACCATTCTGCTCCTATTTTCACCCTTCTTGGCAAGCTGAAGTAACCTTCAAGTTTTTTTATCGATACGACCAGTTGAAAGAGTTTTAGGCCAAAGTCCTTGGTGAGGCTAAAATTAAACTTAGATACCTTACTTTATATATAATTATTTTGAGGAATGGTGTCTTGTACTTCATGAACCATCCTTTGACAAGCTGATTATACTTTTATGCTATGTATTTCATTTACCCTATAGGTTTTACTAAATTTTGGTCAAATCCATATGAACCAGTTATTGATATTTTATCCATACGATGTTAGTTTCCTTCTCAAATTATATCCATTCTAATTTTTAAGTTTCATGGTGTTTTCATTGGTTAAGTACATCAAATTTTTAAGAGAAACACCATTCTATGTTGCAGGTAGTTTTTCCTCTATAGGCAGAATCTTCATGCTTTGATCATGTTTCCAAGGTTATGATAGTTTTCATATCAATGTTATAAAAGTTATCTTGGTCATTTTAATTTCCCATTCTTCTTTCCCAAGGTAGCTCTCCATGTAATCATAGTCATAAGCAATATAAATACAACTAGGTAGCCATGAAAGCACATTATAGACATCATTATAGGGAAATATCACATTAAATAGGCATTTTAGAGAGTGGTTTCAAGATCTCCATGGTGATGATTAGCCTTTGAAGGACTGTTAAATAATTTAGGTCTATCCCATGAGGCCTAAACTATACATATTACCCACTTCCCCCTTCATTTTTTACATATTTAAAAAAGGTGTACCTATAAGGGTTTTCATGATGACATCATGATTTGATAAGAACCTTGGTAGTGGTATCAAGTTCTTGGAGACATGAAGAGTGAATTTGGGAAGTTGAGTTGGTTCACAATTTAGGAAATGGTCATAACAATCCTCCACCACCCACCCTTATCTTCACTACTTACACTATGAAAATAACCACCTACAAGTGGTACCATAGAGAGTGAAGGTGTTGAAGGGAGTGTTGAAGAAGTTTTAAGTTCCTTTGGAGATGATAGCATGTTGGAAAAGTTATGACAAACACATAAAAGTTGTTATGTGGGCAATCTAACTATGGAAAATCTTCAAAAGATATAATGGTTGTTTTAAGTCTCGTGTCCCTAATAATGTAAAATACAGGTCCAAGCCCTTTTATTGGAAATCATAGAATATGGATACTAAAAGTTTTGATGCCTCTAATAACCAAGTCTAGAAACCATATCATAGGACAGGACCTTTGCCAAATATGGGGAGTCATAGAGTAAGGGGAGAAGGTTTGTTTGGGGTCTCAAAGTGGCCTTTAAAATTACTAAAATATTGAACTAATATCTATAAGATATGAGTTTGAATGAACTTTTGATATCATAAGTAGTAAGAAAGAATTATATAACAACTATAAATGGTTTCATTTGTTTCAAAGAGCATCAAAAACTCAATATACCATTAGCAAGAAGGTAACTCATCATGTTTGTCTCCTAAACAAAATGTTTTGATGCCTCTAATAACCAATTCTAGCAACCATATCATAGGACAAGACCTTTGAAAAATATGGGGATTCATAAAGTAAGGGGAGAAGGTTTGTTTGGGGTCTCAAAGTGGCCTTTAAAAGTACTAAAAATCTTGCACTAATATCTATAAGATTTGAGTTTGAATAACCTTTTGATATCATAAGGAGTAAGAAAGAATTCTATAAACAACTAGGAATGGTTTCATTTTTTTCAAAGAGCATCAATAACTCAAGATATTCATTAAAATGAAGGGTAACTCATCATGTTTTTCTCCTAAACACATATCTTGTATGTACAAGTTGCACAAATAGACACCTATAGGGGTTAGATAGGTAGGGTGAACTAGTAGTGACTTATACATGGTCCTGGATGGTGTTTAATCCATATAAGGTAACATTAAGGAAATTTAAATGTTATGTGTCTCAAATGGGAACAAAAAAGGTATTTTTATCATCATAAACAAGCTCAATACAAGCATGGTAAACTACAGGTAGGGTCTAACATGTAGTTTCTTAGTCTAAGAAAGGAAAGCCTAGTCTATGGGTCTAAGGAGAATATAAGACAAATAAAAAGGTATGAGAGGTTATAAATTGATCCTCATGTTGCAAGGATAATATTTAAATACTATGAAATACCTAAATTTCAAGTCAATGCACACCTATAGGAATCAAAAAAACATGTTTCTCAGTCAGAATAGGGCAAAGATTCAATCTTGTTACTAAAAGTCCTTGAAAAGAGTTTACAGGGAGGTTTGACATGATGTATAATTCCTAGATCATATCAAAAAAAGTACCATTATGGTCTCCATAATCTCTTGGTAATAAAGGATAAGCTTACACAGTGTCCCAAGACCTTGTACATAGTCACAATAGGGTCTAAGCAAGTGAAGGTCAAGTGAAACATGGCTTGTCTAGGGAAGAGGGAAATGATTAATATCAATGTAAAATGTTTATAATAGGCCAAGATGTGTCTTTAAATGATAATTTTTTTTAATAATATGATCATATGCTTTCCCCACTTGGATAAAGAGCAACAATCCAAAAAAAAGGGATAGGAAACTTCTTTACCCAATAGGTGAATATGAAAAATTCAAAGGAAAAAGTGTTTTTGGATGAAATAAAAGCTTGATGAGCATGGATAGAGGATTCTAAAAATGTTTAATATTCATATATTCATTTATTTGTCTTGGAAGAGTGACTCCTAGGTGGATTTGAAGAAAAAAATGTAGGAAAATAAGGGGTTTTAAGCTTTTTTTTGGCATTTGGAGAAGGTTCAGTACCCAATACATGGAATAAAGCAAATAAATTTGGTAAAAGCCTAATTAAGAATTTAAAAAACTCAAAAAATATTAAATTTTCCATGGGTATGAGGGATATGCCTCTATATTTTGTCTTAGAGTTCACCCAGTCTAGGAAAATCAGAGTTTAGCAAAGTGAGCTAATGAGGGTAAATTGAGCAAAAGATTTGTCATGGAACTTTAGGAACATCATGGAAACATATGATAAGGTGTATGGAAGGGAAATTGATGCCATGGAATCAAGCTCAAAATACTTAGGGTGGCCAATTTCTCATGCACACAGTCCAAATAGGCAGGCTTCCACTAAGCCTAGTTGGTAAATGAGAAAAGAGGATGAAGTAGGGTGCTTAGAGGAATATGTAGTGGCTTGGTAAGATAAAATGAGGTGTGAATATTCATAATATATAAACCTACCTACAAGATACCAGTCCTAACATCTAAATCCATCAAGGTGCCTACTAGACCTATTGGGATTTCAAGAGGCCTAATGTCAAATGGTAGTCCATCTTCATTTTTGACTCTTGATGGACTATCCAAATAATTGGGGCATGATTTTTAGGTCAAAATATAGGTGTGATAACTTTTATGTTGGAGATAAAACATTAGAAGATCCATTATTGAGCTCAAAACCACTCACACTTATGCAAAATTGGAAAATCAAGCTTGATAGGGCAACTTTTGGAGCTCACATCTTCTTGGAGGATCTGCATGGGAAAAAAATAAGTTAAAAGGATTTAGAGGATGTCCCTATCAAAAAAATTGTGGCATTGGATTGAAACTTTAATGTGAAATATCTATGAACAATGGATAAGAGGGTAAAACTATTTAAAACCCTTGTAAAACCCTTAGAGGAACTCAATGAAAAAAACAAGCTTGGAGAGATACACAGATGTCATAGTTTGGAAATGAAAATTATTGGATTATGGAGAAGAATCACTCAGGATCCCCCCCATGAAAACTAGTTTTACAGAACTATATGAACATGGTACAAAATAGGATTTTTATCATTGTTTTGTGTGGTTTTTATGTTTTATAAGGATTAAATAGATGAAATAAAGTTTGAATAAAATATTATGACTTATAATAACTTCTTATGGACATCTGATGATTTTATAAAGTTTCTAAGTGTGTAAACCATATGCTTCATTTTAGCTAGTCAAAACTAGAATATTACACAAGCTAGGAAGAAGTGTGAAAACTTAAAGTAGATGGATTTATAAGGTGTTAATAATGATTATAAGGATATGTAGGGAATTATCACATGTCATACACTTCATTTAATTTATTTTCATGTAAAAATTATGCCTTTTTGGAAGCCAAGTGTGCAAGGTGCATGAAAGAATAGTTTTTTGGACAATAATTGATTATTGCTTCTTTCCAATTAATTATAGAAGACCAAGCATGAAAAAAATGTATGTAGAGGCATGTATGATGTCCCTACCTTGCATTATAATTATCATACCTAGTATTAATTAGTTATAGGATGTTTAAATAGAGGTAATCATGAAGGTAGTTTTTCTGAGCTAGAATGAGGAGTTTCATGCCACTTTTCATCAACTTTATGACTTGGATTGACATTTTTACTTCCTAAATTTTCATGGATCATCCCATATCATTCTAAAATGAATAATTAAATGATTAAATCAACTTTAAAAGTGTCTTTTTGACCCTTGGACTCCTCTCTCTCTCTCTCTCTCTCTCTCTCTCTCTCTCTCTCTCTCTCTCTCTCTCTCTCTCTCTCTCAAGTTCTATTAGAATTAGCCATTTTAGCCATTATATAGGATGTTCCACCTGAGTATGGTGAATCCCTAATCATTTTTATACCTTTTGATCAATAAGATAACTATTTTTTACCTATTCCATGACTATACTTAGTTTTTTTACATGAATGCTTGATTTTGTGTAAGTGAATACTATGGATTCCTTAGAATGCGGTCATATTATTTCACCTATTTGTAGCCTCTTCTTGAAGGGAATGTGATGTGTTCCAAGAGATGTCAAACATTGAGTGAGTTAGTATTTTCATTAGTTCCATTCAAGGCCTCTTGTATAGTTCTCCTATATTTTCACATTTATCCATAACCCCACAATGTAACATTGATATGAGAAGACAAAGATTGGAGAAGTGTATGCTTAGTTTGTCCTTTGATTTCAAGTGT
Organism: Torreya grandis; assembly: GCA_037957365.1. Classification (NCBI taxonomy): domain Eukaryota; kingdom Viridiplantae; phylum Streptophyta; class Pinopsida; order Cupressales; family Taxaceae; genus Torreya; species Torreya grandis. Next base: position 167,075 of record JARHVA010010394.1, on the reverse strand, counting down.
AATATGAATATGATTGTATGTTATCATTATATTTGGTGTATCACCTTCATTAGGTTAGTTTTATTTTAGTTATCTCTTTCCCTTTTCACCCCCCAATGTTAGTATTAGTATAAATCCAAAATGGTACATCAAGGGAACTAGTCATATCTAGAGATTCACCTTATTCCTTAGGTTGCCCATAAACCTAGAGTTGATTCTATTATGACACTTTTATGAGGAGATCTTTTCCATCTCCTCAAATGGTGCATATCCAAGTGACAAATTTTTTTGGCACACTTGGTGGAACTCTTGTTCCAAGAGTTGGAAGATTTTTGGTGTTGTATTTCAACACACAAACCTTTGGAGGCATCTATTCAAGCATAAATGGTGACTCCAAAGCTATATCAACTGGTCAAGCAACCTAGGTGATCCTTTGAATATTATTGGTAATATTTTATTATGTGTTCTTTTTTCCTAATGATGTTTCATGGCTGGCCTTGGTGTTGAGTACATATTCACACAAGTTGGTGAGAGATTCCAAGCTTATGACTTTCCCTATCAATATGAGCAAGTTCTTAATCAGCCTTAGGGTGATTCTTACTAGTCTTTTTATGATCCATATCAACTCCTACATGGTGATTTTCAGCCCATACATGATTATAACGAGTCCTATAGTCATCCTTCTCAATGTCTTGTTCCTAGTCAACGTAGTCACTTCTAAAATCAATCCATTTCCACCTTCAAACAAACTCTTTCACGGTATGAGAAATATATTATAGATCTTGATAATCAAAGGGGATTTGGTCAAAAGATTCCTAGTCACCTTATTCAAAGGGTGATAGATGTTTTAGAGTTAGTTAAGAAAGATTGGACACCTATTGAGATATCCAATTGGGAAAGGCTCACAAGTGAGTTCTTGATGTGAGTGGCCTAGTCTCTTCCCTAGAGGATAGGCTAAGAAATCATGAAAGGCAGCCTCACCAAACCTACCAACCTTCATATCCACTTCCTCAAGTTTCCTATCAGCCATATAGGACCCTATTAATTAGCCAAATCAAGCCTATTAAATTCATCCTTTTCCCAATAAATTGGAGGAGAGAGTTGAAAAGAGAAGTATTGTGTTTGTAGCTAACCTTAATAGGCAAATTGAGCTGGCTAATATGAATTTGTAATAGTCCATGTTAGTAGTCAAAGAAGTGGATTTCAATTCCTCATTTCCCTCTCATGTTGTATCCACACCACCTCAAGAAAATAACTCTAATCCTCATATCATAATTTAGAGTAAGATAGTGGAATCATGGAAATAAAGAAGATAAAATTCTTGAAAAAGAGTGTGAATTTTAGAAGGAGATTGATCCTATACAAACCCATCCTACCCTTCCTCAAGAAAAAACATCTAATCCTAACATCCTAGGCTATAGCAAGATAGTAGAGTCATGGGGAAAGAAAGAAGATGGAATCATTGCCAAAGAATGTGAAGTGGAAAATGGATTTTTTCCTTTGCAAGTCCCTCCCACCCTTCCTCAAAAATCTTCTTGTGTTTCCATGGCATCCCTCATGCACTCCTTATCTTTATGATGATTCCTATGAGCTTTAAGAGAGACTTTTCCAATAGAACTTAGCCAAGAAAATAGAGGAGATAGAGACAAAGAGGAAGATAATAAGTCAAGGTGTGATGGAAGGTTTAGACCAAATATAATATCCTATGCCTAAACACATCCCATCTCTCCTTTCTCAAGAGCTTCCCAAAGACCTTCCTACCTTGCATTCTCAATCTGATTTTGAGCCTTATGTTCCACCTCCACCAAATAGTTCCTTTTTTGTCATCCCATTACCCTTTTCCTTGATGGACTTGTGGTGTGGGAAGTTAAATAAGAGTAGTTAGTTGAATAAAATTCAAAACTCTCACTTGAATAGAATACAACTCCTTGGTAGCCTCATTGGGCTAAGTCACTGGATTTTAAGATGCCTAGTCTTAGCATCCCCATGAAGGAGGTTAAAGATATTTCAACCCTTAATCAGATTGTGATAGATAAGGTTCAATTTGAAATCCCTCAAACATGTCTTAAGTGATGAAGAAGAGGTAGGTTCTTATGTTAAATCTCCTTGCTTAGTTGATAATGAAGAATGCCTTCCTTGTGACAAAGAATAAATCCTAGAAGAAGAGCCTATCTTTATAGAAGTAAATGAAGAAGATAAATCCCAATTTATGGTTGATCAAGAAGACCTCATGAGTGATTATGAGGAATAAATTATCATAGGGACTCCCCTTGGTCAACAAAAGGATAATTCTCAATATTTTGCCCCAATAGTTGTGGAATGTGATATCAAGGATGGAGAACATTTTCAAACCATCCCTCAAGAAGTGGTAGTCTTGGGAGAATCTCATGAAACCAAGATAAAGGAAATATCTATTGAAGATGATATAATCAAAGATGAAGAAAAGGTGACTTCTTGTGTGGTTATTTCAAATTGGGTTGATGAGGAAGGATGCCTTCCCTTTTCTAAGGAGGAAGAAATGATCATTAACTCTTTTGTCACTTTGAAAGATACCATGGATGGACAAAGACAATTTCTTAATCAGCCTTTGGATGACTTGTTTGAAGTTATTGGAGTAGGTTATACTCCTCTTCAAGGAGGATATGATCTGGTCAAAGATGGAGAAGGCAGCTTTGGCACTCAAGTAAGTATGCAAAGGAAAATCAATATTTCAAATCTATCTTTTTAAGAATCATATGCATTTGATGATGGTATATTTGAGATAATCAAGATGGGATAACATCTTCTCAATCAGTTGGGAGAAACACATTAGCTCTTGAAATATGGAATAAGCTCCTATTGGCCTCAATATTCTAAGGAACATGAAACTACTCCTCTTGAAGCCATGCCTACTAAGGAGATACAAATTGACCATGAAATGAAGAGTCAGTAGAAGTATGAAGTATGGGAACATGTTTAAGAGGAATATATCTACATTGGAGAATTGTTTAAGGATGATATACTTGAGATTAGATTAATTGAAGTGCTAAGGAATAGGTTTGATCCACAAAACATTCAATCCAAATAGAAATATGCTTGGCACTATGTTTAATCTCACCATGAAGAGGATTCAAGAAGTTTCCTTTTTGATCTTAGAAAGGAGGTATGTTTAGTTTCTAGTTGTGCATATTAGGTTATTTCTTAATTCCTCTAAGTGCTTAGAGCACATGTGTGTGTGTGTGTGTGTGTCTTATTTTTTTGCTTTGGTGTGTGTCTTTGATTTTTTTGGTTGAGTTAGTTATTATTTATCTTATCTTGGTCAAAGGTTTTATTATTTGTCTCAATCCTCAGATGAATCCATAAGCCCAATTAATTGATAGGGCCACTAGTCTAGTTAGTATAGCAGACATACTACCCCTATGAGTCACCAATTTATTGATCAAATTTGAACTTTAGGTAAAATTGGGGCACCCCTAGGTAAAAACTTGGTTTTATATATGTTTTGAGGGGTTTAATATCTTTTCATGAGGTGTTTCATAGGTTAATTATTGACCAATTTTGAGTTTTAGGTCAAAATAGGGCACCCCTAATTAAAAACTTAATTTTTAGGCATATGAGGGGGTATAATATAGTTTAATAAGGTGTTTTATAGGTCACTTCATGCCTCTCAATGTTATATTATCCTTATTCACTCATTTCATTAGCCTATCATGTCATTTGGGGTCATTTCAAGGGTCTAAATGATGTATTTAATGATTTGTACAAGTTTCTTAGGATTTTTGAAAGTTAAAAAAGCTGATTTTAGGTCCCATGTGTCCTTATAATTCTTAAAAATTTGACATAACTGAAGAAATGGTAGGTTGTTCAGACAAAAGGTAGTTTTCATAGCTAAAGAGAGAGGAATGGGAACTTGTATGATTAGCTTGGGAAGTGTGCCACTTAGAAAACATGGTGGTGTGACTATTAAATTCCCCATAGGTCATATAAATGTTTGTTTTTCTTTTTTTTCACAAAAAATTGCATCTACAACTCAATTTCCTTCCTCTTCCTCTTAACATGCAAAGGAAGGTCAACTTCAAACACTTGGTACATAAGGTATAGGTCAAGTTGGAAGGAGTGCTTCTAAAAGTGTATTTTAATATAGATATAATTAATTTTCATAATATTATTTTCTATTTTTGTGCCTCCTCCTTTATGAACAATCGTTAACAATCTAGGCAGCCTTTTATAGAGTTGCATCCAAGAGGGGTACACTTAGGCATTTGTTGTTGGTTTTTATAAATACTTGAAGTTGTGTGGTGTTAATAATATTTTTTTAGGCTGTAATAAAGCTATATACATGATATTTTAAACATCTAACACTTCATTTTTCATTTATTTTAAGGGAGACACAAATGGTGCTTGTTTCTTGAAGTTTGCAAAGTTGGGTGCAGGACCTATGTTTTTCCAACTTTCAAGGAGATCCATGGTGGTGAAAACGTGCTTGATATTCATGCATGAATATATATTTAATTTTTTCATCTTATGGTAAGTCCAATTAGTACTCTCCCAAGGCCAAATTGCTCATTATTCACCTTGTTTGTTGCCTTCTCACTTTTAGTCAAGTTTGTGCTTGCTTCATGGAGGTTGTACATATATGAAAAAGTTGGGAAAAAAATTTGGGATAAATTTTGAGGTGTAAAATTCTATAAGAGTCATGATTTTCATGTCATGAAGACACAAGTGTCTATATAAGCAAGTTTCACTCCAAGAGAAGTCATTTTCATTTTTGGATTCTCAGTCCCCAAATGTAAAAAATAGAGGTCCTCAAGTTTTTATGGATTAATGTTTGATATTATAGAGGATTATCTCACCACTTTTATTTTTTTGGCTTTGTATCCCTATCTAATTAGTTCAACTATGCCAAATTTGGGAGCTAAAGTCTAAGTGGAAGGTGGATTTTGAGCTCCTCGAAGTTGCCAAGAAATCACTAAAAGTTGATAGTGATATCTATAGGGTTCCTAATGAGCACTTGCCCTACAAGGCACTTGAATATTCACAAAAATTTATTTAAATATAGAAAATTTCAAAACAAATCAACAACCAAAACTGAGCAGTTAATCCATGAAGAAGATTTATGTTGCACAGAGTGACCTCTTAGGCCTATCCCCTATCTGTACATAGGGTAGGGTAGGCAGTGAAGGAAAGGTTTCAATAGGATTACATGAAGAGATGTTATTAAGTAATCAAAAATGAACTAGGCCCTATTTTTAGGCCTCAAAATGCAAATACAATCTCATTAATCCTTACACACTCCTAAACATGCTCTAAATGACTACATAAAAACCTATAGGCCTAGATTATTCACATATAGCCAAGGGCATTGGAAGTTGGTCTCAGTCAAACATAAGAGTGGTGTTTGAGCCTAATTAAATCATATAAATGAGGTAAAATTATGTGACAGAAGGTGAGGGAGGTAACTAAAGATTGTATGCACCTTCAAGGTTAAAAACCCCACCTTGAAAACCTATAGCCAAGGAAAAATATGCAACTATAGCCTAGTTTTGATTTTGGTCTCAGTCAAGGGTAAATGAGGTTTTTGAAGATCAAATAGAGAATTTAAGTGGATTAAATGACATACTGTGATAATATAAATGAAAAAAAAGTCGTATACCATTTGAAGGCTAAAATCTTACCTTGAAAACCTATAGACCTGTAGGTAGGTATCTCATTCCTAATGAGAGAGTGTGATCACAATCAAGTTATGAGAAATTTCAAGAGGCTTGGAATAATAGGTGAGTGAAGTAGATTTTATACACATGAGATGGATCAATTAAGACCTATATCATACATTCCCATGATCCTCCCAAGACTAATGTGCTCAAAGGAAGGTTGCCTTAGTCCTATCAGACAGGGACAAGAGTGAAAGGTGAAGGAATAGCTTAGTGCCAAGAATGGGAATAAAGATGAGAATATTTTAAAAAATTAATAATGTTTCATTAAAATAAAATGAAATGTATACCATGCTTATAACAATATTACATTCATAATGACCTTTTCACCCATGTAATGGTGTTTCAGTCTGTACAGTCAACCAAGAAAACCTTGTTTCAAGGGGCAGGTGGTGAGTTTTAATAGAAAACAATTTTTTAAAATGGCCCAAAAGATTCATGACATTTAATTGAGGATTTATAAAATTAAAAATCGTTTTATAATCATGGAGGATATGAGGAGGTAGTAGCTACATGGAGGTTTCAGCAAAAAACATGGAAAAATAGGGTTTTTGACCTCCCCTTTTTTTTGGCAAAGTTGAGTTGGTTAAACAACTTAGACTTGGAATATTATGAAAAAATTTAGTAAAAGTGATAATAATAACATTTTGGAGCTCAAAAAATATTCATATTTCTCATTCAAACATGCCTAATGCCCTTTATTTTGTCTCAGAGGTAGGTCAGTCCTCTCATGTAAGAAAATGGCAGTTTTGGGGAAAGTGAAAAATGGAAGGCTTGTACTCAATTTTACAAATAAAGGAGGTTTTAAAAGTTGGGAGACACATTTAAGAACATTATAAACAATATTTGAGCATTGGAAATCCAACATGGTGGTCTAGACAAGGAGGTTTGTAGGTAATCCTTGTGGGAAAACATGCAAACCCAACCCCAAATGAGATGTCACTTCAAGTTCTATCCTTCTCCAAGTACTCTAATGTTTTGTATGATGAATAAATGGGTAATTATTATTTTTTAATGATATTTTAATGCATTAATAGTGAAAATTATCATCTTTTGGTTCACAAAGTAAAAATAGGCCTATTGGCAAGGCATATTTCTTATCTCAAAATAGGGGTCTTTCCCCTTTTTGACCTTTGGTGACCCACTACAAGTGTTGGAGAGTGTTTATGGGGTATATATAAATATTTTAAAACCTATTTTTGGAAAAATAACTCCATATGAAGCTAGTTTTGGCCTTAAAAGTGCTTAGACCTTCATGAGAAGCATAAAAATGACTCGAAGGTCAGCTTCCATCACTCATATCTTTCATGAATGCTTGCATGGGAAATTAAGCCATTTACATAACTTATAGGAGGTTCTTAAAAGGCCACAAATGTAATTTTTCTAGGGTTTTAATTTCATACCTTTATGAACAAAGGATAAGACTCCTGGTCACTCAAAACCCTTGCAAAACCCTTATAGAGACCCAATTGGAGAGATAGAGCATTTAAATCATAAAAATGAAATGGGATGGCCATGAAACCACTTATATGTTTCATAGGACACTCAAATGATCCCATAAATGTAACTTTATTGTATGGAAGTGTACATAATAGGTAGAAACAGGGCTTGTTTGGCCATTTTGAGTGTTGTGCAACCTGCAAAAGGAGTTATGAGATGAAACAAACTTTGGGAGGAATATTTACACTTTTTATAACTCTAAAAATTCATCTAATCTCATTAATAGTCCTCTAGGTCCATAATTAGGCCCTCACTTTCAACCAGTCTAGTGAGCCAAACTAGTGAACACTTGGGAAAGTAGTGAAAACTAATTAGGGAGGCCTCTTAAAGGTTTTTTTTATTGAAAATTATGATATGGGAACCTTTTACAAGTTTCATTAACTCTTTTTCATTGGTAATTTTTAAGGTTTGATGAGTTTTGAATTCCAAGTGGAGAAGGTGTATGGAAATGAGCTTTTTTGAGCTTGCTACGAATGATTTTGCATGTCCAGAAGAATATGGATGGTCAAGGGTAAATCCAATGAATATGGGGACTTATTTTTAACCCATATTTCTTATAAAAACCATCAAACATGACCATATGTAGGGAAAAAGGTAGTTTTTAAAGGTAAATCATGAGGGTAGTTTCCTATGAAAAAATTATAAGTTTTGTGCCACTTTTCACTATCCTTATGACTTGTTTTGGAAAAGTATACCTATATGACATGGAATATCTCACCCCACATCTCTTAAAAATGAAATTGTAACTGATATTAACTTGGTGAAACATTTCCAAGTGATTCTTCGACTTCCTCTCTCCCTCTTCCTTCAAGTTTTATAAATTCTGGCCTTTTGGCATTGTAAAAGGATCTCTCTACCTAGGTATGGTGAATCCCTAACAAAATTTTACATTAAATAAATAAATAAAATTTTTTTACCTCATTAAAATATTTCATTAAGTGTACATGCTTGGTATTATACTTGTGCAAGTGTAATCTCCATTTACCTTCACATGTTTATTCCATTAGTACCTAGTGTATTATGATTTCCTTCTTGCAGGTCAACAAGAAGTGTCTAAAGAGAATGTAGGTGTAAGTGAGTAGGATACTAAATATAGTTTATTATAATTCATATTATTTAGTTTATCCTATCCTATGTCATATCCAAGACCCCATGTTGAAGCATTGATGTGAGAGGAGAGATTGATGTTGAATCAAGTGTATGTGCTACTTGTCCTTAGTTTCAAGTTTATATCAAAGGTATAAGTAGAGAATTTTTTTTGGTGAATCAAATCCATTAGGATATATTTAATTTCAGTTATTCTAACCATTTTCATCCCCATAAGTTGATATTATTAGGAACATGAGCTTAAATGGTGCATTAAGGGGAGTTAGCCCCTAATCTAGAGATCCACCCCCAATAGGGATACCCACAGCCTTAGGGTGGTTCCATTGTGTCAATTGATTGAGGAGAATATTTTACCATATCCTCATTGGGTGAATTCAATTGACAATATTAATTAAGGTAAATTAATGTTATATTGGCTTTGATCAATTAGTCTTTTAGTCCATTTGTCATTTTGGGTCATTTTAAGGGTTAAATTTGAGAATTTAATGATTTGTATGGGTTTATTGGGAAATGTGAAGGTTTAAAAATGTTATTTCATGTCCCATGTATCCTTATAAGTCTTAAGTAACTGAAAAAAAATAAATTTTCAAGTTCATTAGAAGAAAAGTTAGTTTTCTTAAAGAAAAGAAGAAATTTGCACTTGTATAGCCTCCTTGGGAAGTGTGCCACATGGGATAGGGTCAAGGAATGTAATTTCAGATTTATTATCTCAAATAAAAAAAATTATTTTATTTTAAAAGTCCATTTCTTTCTCAAAACCATTTTGCTCCATTTTCACCCTTCTTGGCAAGCTGAAGTGACCTTTAAGTTTTTGCTTAGTACGGCCAGTTGAAAGAGTTTCAAGTAAAACACCTTGGGTAGGTTAAAATAAATTAATATAAATTAATTTAAATATAATTATTTAAAAAAAAATTGGCCTATACTTCATGAACCATAATTTTCAAGATGACTATACTTTTCTACTAGCTATTTCATACACCTTATAGGTTTTGCTCAATTTTGGTCAAATCGGTATGAACCAATAGGTGAGATTGGATAAAAAGGGTATTGTTTTCTTCTCAAATGATATAAATTCTTTTTTTTAAGTTTCATGGTGTTTTGATATGTCAATTACATCAAATTTATAAGAGAAACACCATTTTATGTTTTAGGCCATTTTTCCTCTATGGTCAAAATATTCATGCATTGATCATATTTATAAGGTTGTGATAGCTAAATATCAATTTTATCTTGGTAATTTTAATTTACCAATATTATTTCCTAAGGTATCTCTCCATGAAATCATAATCATATGCAAGAAAACACAGCTAGGCAACCATGAAAGTACATTACAGACATCATTATAGGGGAATATCACATTGAATAGGGGTTTTAGAGAGTGGTTTTAATATATCCATGGTTAAAATCATAATTTTAAGGTATGGTAAAGAATATAATTCTTCCCCATGAGGCCTAAACTATACACATTACCCGCATTCCCCTTGACTATCTACATATTCAAAAAGGGTACACCTACAAGGGTTTCCATGATGACATCATGATTTAATAGGAACCTTGGTAGTTGTGTCAAGATATTAGAGACATGAAAAGTGAATTTTGAGAATTTTAGTTGGTTCACAATTCATTAAATAGTCATAGCAAACCTCACTAACCACCCTTATCGTCACTACCTGCACTATGAAAATAACCACCTACAGGTGGTACCACATAGACTGAAGGTGCCCAAAGGAGTGCTGAATAAGTTTTAAATAATGTTTTAAAAGTTATTAAAAACACATAAAATTTTATATATGGGTAGTATAACTATGTAAAATCTTCAAAAGATATAATGACTATTTCAGGGGTCTTGTCCCTAATAACGTAAAGCATATGTCCAAGGCCTTCTGTTAGAAATCATATAATATGGATACTAAAAGTTTTGATGCATATAATAACAAATTATATCAAAAATATCATAGGAAAAGACATTAAAAATATGGTGTTTCTATTCAAAATTCGCTTTTAGATCTAAGAGAAAGAAGAAACTAAAAAAGTAATGGACGAGGCATGGGAAGTACCTGGACTAAAGATTGCGCACCGTAAATCCAGACGCTTGTGAGCACTCCTCTTTGGCTGTGGAGGAATGACACCTGCAAAAGAAGAAAACTTGGACAAGAGGATGTTAGATAGATAGGCAGTGGGTTGCCAAGCAAGAGCTTGTTCTCGGAAGTGTAAAAACTTCCTTAAGGGAGGTCAACCCACTGTTTTGATAAGATAAGTGACTGATAAAAAGACAGAATGCCAGAATACAGAAGTGACAAAGAAATTAGAAAGGAAAGAAAAGACCAAAATGATTACTTGAAGGCGCTGTTGGGCTGATGATAATCGTCGAGGTCGAAAAAGTTGCCACGTCAGTTATCTGATCTGCCGGCGTCGGCTATCCTGCCGACGTCAGTTGGGGTAGTGACCGGCGTCGGTCGGGGTTATGGCCTGTAGTCGGGTCTGAGTTGCTTTCTGGACTGTGGACGAGTCTGGTTCGTGAACAGAGGCAAGACAGAGTTTAGGGACAAATTTAGATGGACTGGGGAGTGGTCTAGCTCTGGTCGGGTGCCTTATACAAGGTCTTTGTTGACAGGGGGATGGGGAAGAGGAAGAGACACAGAGGACATGACCTGAGAAGGCTTTGCAGCCTCTCAGGGGGAAGAACAGAGGGAGCAAAGGACAATAGATAGGATAGATTACTGAAAACTAAATAAATGAAATGAAAAAACCAGACTTTGCTTACCTTTTTGCTGACTGAAGAAAGGAGGTGCTGTTGTTGGAGCCACGGAAGACTTGTTGCAAGAAGAGAATACCTGATCCAGAGCCTTTTCACCTGTTGCTGCTGTTGCACGAGGTCAAGACAGAGGAGAGACGAAAGCTAAAGCACCAAGAGAAGTCTGTTTGCGAGCTCAAGGGTCAAGGGGGGGCTGTAACGGATGCAGAAAGGGGTAATGAAGGATGCCGACGCCGGCAGTTTCGCCGACGTCGGTCGAATGGTCGCCGACGTCGGCGGTCGTAGAATGGGGACAGAGGCTAAAAATAGCCTTTGCCCATTCTTGCATGCCGCCGAGCGAGGGGGGATGGGAAGAACGGTCACGAGGATGCCAAAATGGGCGTGGGGGGAAGATAAAGAAGAGATTTGGCCTAATAAATGCTAGGGGGAAGGTGGAGGGATTCAAGGGAGGATCCAAGGTGGCAAGGGTAGGGTGGAAAGGGGGCCGAGGCCAAGGGTTAGGATAGGGGGTTAAGGCCAAGGGGGAGGACCAAGGTGCAGACACGTTTGTGGTGTCTACATTTGCCCCTTTTTGTCTTGTTGGTTGTTCTAGATGAACTGCAAGACAAAAACAGGAGTTGGTTGCCCTAGAAAAGGGATGAGGTGTTCCCCCCTCAAAGCGATAGTCGAGAGAAGGGAACCGAAGATCGAGTGTCGATTTGACAGAGAAATGGATGAGAAAGATGAAAAGTGAGTGAAAATGCTACAAAAGTCGTGATTGCGTGTATACCACATCACAGGATGGTTGGGTCAAATTGTCGCATGTCGAGGGTCAAGGAGTGCCAAAATTGAAGTAACCGGGCCCCAGCATTTAGTCATCTGCTGATCGGGTCACTCAATTTAAGCTGAAGCTCCAAATGGTCATCGTGTTCCAGGTATCCAGGGCTCAGGAAGTGCTCCCAGAAACACGAAAAAGCCACAAGTAGTAGGGATCAACTGGCTCGCGATCCTATACTTGCGAAGGTTCAAAAATAGTCTGCGGACAATTCTGCTAACCAGCCGTGAGGTAGCACACACGCAAAAACAACCAAGGCAACATTGTCTTGGAAGTGGTCGAAGGTCGAAGGATGGTCGTTGGTCAAGAGGATGGATGGACAAAAGGATGCGGCCGAGCTAACCTCAGAAAACGTCATGTGATCTGAGTGCTGCCTACATAGCCCCTGTCATAGGGGCCTCAGGCCAATGTAGTTCTCCCTAAAAGGGAGGGAGGGTCAGAGGGATTGATTGGTCTTGGTCAAAGAAAATGATTGGTCTTGGACAAAGAAAATGATTGGTCTTCGTCAAAGTTGACGGAGTTGGTCGCAGAAGAGAAGGTTTGTTCATCAAAGAGACGAACAAACGGGGGTGGTCGAGCTAACCTCAGAGGATGTGTTATCTGAGTGCTGCCTACATAGCCCTGGTCATAGGGCCTCAGACCAATGTAGTTCAGACAAATTGAGAAGATTGGTCGATGATGAGATTGGTCATGTGTTGAAATGATGAGGGTAAGATGAGGATAAAATGATGCTACAGATGGTGTATTCTGTAGAATTGGTCGAGAGTCTTTCATCCCTAGCAAGTTTCCATAGTCGCGATGGATATATGCTAAAAATGAATAGAAGTCTATTTATGCTTCAGCAAGTATTGGTTTATGCTTAACATAAATTGGGTCTAGTCGGTAGTTTCCATGTGTACTGGTGTCCATAGAAACTGTGTGAAATGGTCTAGGATGATGTCAGCTGAAAATGATGAAAATGGCTGGGTTTGAGATGAGTCGCCGATTGATGCGGTTAAATGTGACTAAAGTGAAGAGAAAATATGAAAGGCAAATTGATCTTTCATTGACAAGGACCAGAAAGGAAGCATAGATAGGGGTTATTAGAACTAAGAACCCCATTATGCGTTACGTCGTTGACCAGTGTTGAGTTAGAGCGGTAATCGAATCACTTTAACATTAAAGTGAGCTCGAAGTCCCTTGAGCAGGTGATAGGAGGAGGATAGGGTAACCCAGTTTAAGAGCAGGAATAACCTTGCCCCTTTTATAGGAGACCTTGAGACAACTACAAGCCAAGTCCATGACTCGTTTTTTTTTTTTTTTTTTTTTTTTTTTTTTGCGCACGCTGATCAATGTGAGAAGCCTACATAGAGATGTCTTTTGATGTAGTGGTCATGTTGCGAAGCTGATCAATGCGGGAAGCTTCTAAGAAAAGTTGCTGTTTGTAGCAAGATTAGTCATAGCCATCCTTCGAGGGAGTGGTCTATATTTTTGCTTAATAATGTTTGATAAGTTGGCCTAGCTGTCCTTCGAGGGATCAGTCTAGTAATACAGCAATGATAGTACAACTGTCCTTCGAGGGAGCAGTCTATTTTTTTGATTTTGACTTGATTTTGTGACCATGGATATGTTTTGACATCTTGATTTTGATTTGATTTTAGATTCATGGACAAGGCTGTAGAAGTTCAAGGACGCCCCTTTTATTAGGACAAAGCATCCATGCATGATAAAAGGGTCGTAGAGGACTTGTTAAAGGGGAATAGGGTTGAAAGGGATGAGGATTAAGAGGACGAGGATTGCTCAAGGGACGAGCTCAAGTTACGTGTCAAGTAGACGAGTACTCGACTAGCAGAAGAATGGTCGAAGATGCAACGCATTAAAAGGGGGGCTCAAGGTCTGATAAGTCCCTGGGCCATGCTAGTGCATTAAGGTCTGAGTCAATTGGGAGCAAACCTGCCCCATTTGCCTCTTTTCAGATTGGTCAGGTGTTGATTGATGAATGTGAAGTTGGTTGACATTGTCTTTGGTTGGTTGAGAAAGGTTGAATGCTTGGTCGAGAGGTCAGGGTGATTGATATTTGGTTGAAGTTTGGTTGAGACTAGTCGAATAATTGGTCGGGGGTTGGGTCGGTGGATACTTGGTCGGGTTTTAAGATAAAATGAGTGATTGATATGTGGTAGAGACTGGGTTGAATAGTTGGTCGAGGTTTGAATAAAGGATGATTTCCCCCAGCGGGTAGGGAGAGTGTTTGAAAGGTTGGTTAAGGTCGGTTGAGGTTTAGTGGTCAGATGGACGGTGTTAATGTTGAATAAGGGGGTCAAAGGCAGCAAAGGGACCACAGTCTGGTGTGGAGATCCTGATTTAGGTGATGAGGTTGGAGAGGCATGAGTTGAGTTTGATGTTTTGTCAAAAAGGTGGTCAAGAGGACCCTTGATGAGAAGGGAGTCCTTTTTCCGGTGCTGACGAATGACAGCTTTAAGAGCGTAACAACGCTCAGTGTCATGTCTCGGAGTGTGATGTTAATGGCAGAATGCAGAGTTGTCGAACCAAGATGGTCTTAATCCGAGAGTTGATGAGTGGGGTGGTGTTGAGGGTTTGTTGATAACGTGGTCGAGAAGAAGGGTGTCATTCCCAAGACATTGGCAAATGGCGACCTTGAGGGCATGACAATGCTCCGTGTCGTGCCCAGGCATGCGATGATACGCACAAATGCGAGTGTCATCGAACCATGGTGGTTTAGGTCTGAGAGATTGATATTGGCAAAGAGGCGGGAGATCGATACAAGATGACTGCAACAAGTGCCGTAAGAGCAAGACATATGAACCTGCTAACGGGTCTTGATGCTTTATTGCAGTGAGGGTCGATGACGTTGGTTTGGGAGGTGAAAGAGGCATAGGTCGAGAGTTCGGATGAGATGTATGTCTGATGGGATGAGGAAGTAATGGAGGCGATGTGCCTCTGTGAAGGATGGGAGTGGGAAGCACTCCTATTAAAGTGGACGGATGCGGGCCCAAGATTGAAGGTAATGACGAAGGTGGGGGAGGAGTTCTCCTGTGTGGTCTAGTAGCTTTCGTGTGTTTGGGTCGAGGGCCATCATTGTGCGAGGCGAGGTTAGATGTGGGTTTGGGTTTGGATGTGGATGGAGGTGAGTGAGATGTAGAAATCTCACGCAAAGGGCAAGAGGAAATCACGACTGGGTCTTCCTCGATTGAAACGGGTGGAGAGACTGGTTCTTCTCTTGGTGGAGAAGAAATAAGAGAGTCTGGCTCCTCAAGTGGGCAGAGGGCATGGATGATCGTGCCTTCTACTTGTGCTCGAGGAGTAGGCAAGGTATGGTCTTTGGATGAAGGTGGGCTTAATGGCATTGATGTGGTCAAAGCATCCTCCGATACAAGAGAGGTAGATGGAGGACTAGTAGGAGAAGGAGGTTCCTCATCCTTTAATGGAAGAAGTTGGTCAAGGACAAGAGGCAAGATAGTGCTAATCATGTGAATGTCATGGTCTTGAGGGTCATTGGTCGAAGTCTGGATGTTGTCTTGAGTAGGTGGATGATTCGGAAATGGTTGTTTGAAGATGTCAATATGTTGGTTAGGTGGGGCGTTTGGGTTATCTAAAATAAGATCCCCCTTGTCGATCATGTCTTGGATGATATTTTTGAAAGTTTGGCAGTTGTCGATGTCATGGCCTTGGACGTGATGAAAGGGGCAGAAGTCGGCCTCCCTATACCATGTAGGGATGGCCTTAGAGGGGTCAAATTGAGGTGGTCAGATTGGAGGGAGATTGAGGACCCCCCTGCTTGAGAAGTTTTTCCAAAACGGAAGCGTATGGTTCTCCAAGTGGAGTGTAAGAATGCTGAATGTACCGTTGTTGGAATTGTTTGGTGATGCTGGAAGATGTCGAAGGTTGGGAGTAATTCGTTGTTGTTGAGGATGGTGATCTAATGACCACAGTGTTGGCCACTCCTGTAGACTTGGAGTTGGCAGAAGAAGAAGGTCCGGAAGAAGAATGGTCAGTAGATTTTGCGTTGGTATTACGCAATTTGACCTTATCTTCTTCAAGGGCACGGAGTTCAAGCTTTTGAGCCATGATGAAAGCTTCGTCAAAAGTGCGAAATGTCTGAATCCGCAAGGTAGAAGAGATGTGTCTGGCACATGCTCGAGAGAAGAGCTCGATGAGCTCGGGTTGAGGTAAAGAGAAGGAGAGCTGGTTAATCAAGCCTCTCCAACGAGCGACAAAATTGACAATTGATTTGTCATCAAATTGCCTGATGGAGTAAAGGTCTGTGATTGAGACTTGTTTGGTGATGTTGATTGAGAAATGGTCAAGAAATAATTGGGCGAGTTGGATGAATGAAAAGATAGAGTGTCTGGCAAGAGAACTATACCAGTCAAGGGCAGGGCCAGAAAGGGACATAGGGAACGTGCGTAGAAGTAACGCATCGTCGTGGGTGATAAGATAACAGGCATGTCTAAATGCCCGTAGATGTTGTTGTGGGTCTTCCTTACTCTGAAAGCGAGTGAATTTAGGAAGCTCCCAATGGTTAGGGTATGGTCGAATAGGGACAGAAGGATGGATGGGCTCATTGCAAATTTGTTCATATGACAAAGTATTGCTTGAACCAGAAATGGAGGCCTCGAGACTGGACATTTTATCCATCAGCATCTTGATAAGATCTGCTGACAGATTGGCGGGTTGAGCGCCCCCTAAGTTGTAAGGCACTTGGAAGAGGTTAGAGGAGGCATGCGACATAGTCGGTTGTATAATGTACGGATGACTAGTCGCAGGGGCGGAAGTGGAGGCTAGAGGTGGTTGCGTTACGAAGGTCGAAGGTATAGGTTGACTGGGCACTGCCAAAGGTGGTTGAATGGTGGCACTGGTAGAAAGACAGGTTGGCACTCCTACATTTGTGGGCGCAAGAGTGTGAGGGGTCGAGGCAATCAAGTTCTGATATGATGTAGAACTTGGTTGAATTGCAGGTAGTTGAGGAGGTAATGGAACCCCGATAGAGGTCGGTCTAAAAATAGACGGGGAGGCCAAACTTTGCGTATTGGCCATGGTTGGGTTAATAGTTGAGGCAAAAGGCTGAGTCATAAAGGGTTGGGTGGTGAATGGTGTGGATGGCGTTGCCACATCACCCGAAAGGTCTCGCATTGGGTTTCTCACGAGATAGTTTTGGAGGGCTGCGGTATTGAGGTCCAAGAATCTCTCGAAATCTTGGTCCCCTTCAGGGATGATGGGAATTTGAGTCAGGGTCGGGGTCGGGGTCGGTCCTGTAGGAGTTCTTTCAGTCTCTGAGTGGAACTCCACGCTAGGACTGGTTAGAGACAGGATAGACGGAAGGGGCTGTTGGCTAAAGTGGTTAAGAAGAGAGTCCTGGTTCCAGAAACTATGTTTTGCAGTCTCAAAAAACCAGAATGGAGTTTTTGGCAGAGGAGGGACAGGTTTTAGGCTGCTGGTTTTGAAGAAAAAGGACAGTGACAGAGATCGACGTCGGTTTAAAAACCGATGTCGGTAATAAATGTGGCCGACGTCGGTCAGATAACCGATGCCGGTAACATATGAAGCCGACGTCGGTAGTAGAACCGATGTCGGTGATAGGGGAAGGCCGACGTCGGTGGAAGAACCGATGTCGGTGACTGTGTCTTTTAGAGAACCAAAAGGTTTGAGGAAAACAATGAAGAAAGCGTCCTCACACACTCAAACAAACAGATGAGAAGAGGAAAACAGAGAGAGATAGACAAGCCTAAGCGATAAATCCTAGGAATTAACCTTAGAAATTGTGGCTTATGCCTTAGATGGATGTTTGGGGAGATTGGCTAAAAAATGGGTCCTAGAAGAAGGCGGTCTAAAGATGGTTTCAGGTGTTGTTTTAGGTGCTCAAAGATCTGTGTTAGGGTCTGGTACGTGGCCTAGTGTTAAGGAGCAAGCTCCCCTCACTTCACGATTCCAGTGGTTAGCTGGTCTCGCTTAGCCAAGATATACCTCGCCTAGAGTTTAGACTCCGCCAGAGAACGGAGTGGGCTTCCCCCTTGGTGATGAAATCCAAGTAGGGTCACCGGGATGGGTAAGGTATCCGCTGGGGGATGAAATCCCAGTTTGGCCTTGTCTCAGGTAAGTTTTATGTTCGTTTAGTGCATGTGGTTCGGTAGTGTAACATCAAGTGTCTACGGTTCATTCAATATGCGTCTAAGTTACTAGATGTGGACTAATGCAAGCACAAGCAGAAATGAAAGTGCAATACGTTTTAATGCCCAAGTCGAAATGTGATGTTGTGATGCAGACAAGTTTTGAGAAAGGGTCAAGAGTATGATGTTTAGACTAGTCTAGAAATGCAAGGAAGAAAGATTCGTTTTAGTCCTGCTTATAGTGTCATTGAGAAGAAGAGAAAGAGGAGAAAAGGTAAGAACCTAATGCTCCTAAATGAATGAAGAGGAAAAGGGACCCAGGAGGAACCTAGGGTCCCACCGGGCGTGCCAGAATGTTTCTATTCAAAATTCACTTTTAGATCTAAGAGAAAGAAGAAACTAAAAAAGTAATGGACGAGGCATGGGAAGTACCTGGACTAAAGATTGCACACCATAAATCCAGACGCTTGTGAGCACTCCTCTTTGGCTGTGGAGGAATGACACCTGCAAAAGAAGAAAACTTGGACAAGAGGATGTTAGATAGATAGGCAGTGGGTTGCCAAGCAAGAGCTTGTTCCCGGAAGTGTAAAAACTTCCTTAAGGGAGGTCAACCCACTGTTTTGATAAGATAAGTGACTGATAAAAAGATAGAATGCCAGAATACAGAAGTGACAAAGAAATTAGAAAGGAAAGAAAAGACCAAAATGATTACCTGAAGGAGCTATTGGGCTGGTGACAGTCGCCGAGGTCGGAAAAGTTGCCGGCGTCGGTTATCTGATCTACCGGCGTCGGCTATCCTGTCGACGTCGGTTGGGGTAGTGACCGGCGTCGGTCGGGGTTATGGCCTGTAGTCGGGTCTGAGTTGCTTTCTGGACTATGGATGAGTCTGGTTCGTGAACGGAGGCGAGACAGAGTTTAGGGACAAATTTAGATGGACTGGGGAGTGGTCTAGCTCTGGTCGGGTGCCTTATACAAGGTCTTTGTTGACAGGGGGATGGGGAAGAGGAAGAGACACAGAGGACAGGACCTGAGAAGGCTTTGCAGCCTCTCAGGGGGAAGAACAGAGGGAGCAAAGGACAATAGATAGGATAGATTACTGAAAACTAAATAAATGAAATGAAAAAACCAGACTTTGCTTACCTTTTTGCTGACTGAAGAAAGGAGGTGCTGTTGTTGGAGCCACGGAAGACTTGTTGCAAGAAGAGAATACCTGATCCAGAGCCTTTTCACCTGTTGCTGCTGTTGCACGAGGTCAAGACAGAGGAGAGATGAAAGCTAAAGCGCCAAGAGAAGTCTATTTGCGAGCTCAAGGGTCTAGGGGGGCTGCAACGGATGCAGAAAGGGGTAATGAAGGATGCTGACGCCGGCAGTTTCGCCGACGTCGGCCGAATGGTCACCGACGTCGGCGGTCGCAGAATGGGGACAGAGGCTAAAAATAGCCTCTGCCCATTCTTGCACGCCACTGAGTGAGGGGGGATGGGAAGAACGGTCACGAGGATGCCAAAATGGGCGTGGGGGGAAGATAAAGAAGAGATTTGGCCTAATAAATGCTAGGGGGAAGGTGGAGGGATTCAAGGGAGGATCCAAGGTGGCAAGGGTAGGGTGGAAAGGGGGCCGAGGCCAAGGGTTAGGATAGGGGGTTAAGGCCAAGGGGGAGGACCAAGGTGCAGACACGTTTGCGGTGTCTACATATGGGATTCAAAAATTAAGGTGATAAGGTTTGTTTGGGGTCTCAAAGTGTCCTTTAAAAGTATTAAAATCCTACACTAATATCTATAGGATTTGAGTTTGAATGACCTTTTGCTATCATAAGGAGTAAGAAAGAATTATATCACAGAAATAAATGGTTTAAATTTTTTAACGTATCATCAAGAACTCAAGATACCATTATAATTAAGGAAACTCATCATGTTTATCTCCTAAACACATACCCTGTTCGTACAAGTTGCCCAAATAAACACCTATAAGGGTCAGACATGTAAGGTGAACTAGCATTGACTTATACATGGTTGGGATATTTTTTAATCCATATAAGGTAATATTAAGGAAATTTAAATTTTGTGTGTCTCAAATGGGAACCCAAAAATGTCTTTTTCTCATCATAAACAAGCTCAATACAAGCATGATAACCTACAGGCAAGGTCTAACAAGTAATTTCGCAATCTAGGAAAGGAAAGCCAAATAGATGGATCTAAGGAGAATATAATAAAAATATAAGGTATGAGAGGTTATAAATTTATCCTCATGTTGTATGGAGAATCTGTACATACTATTAACTACCTAAATTGTAAGTCAATGCACACCTACATGAATCAAAAAACATGTTTCTCAGTCGAGACAGGGTAGAGATTAAGTCTTATTACCAAAGTGCTTTTAAAGAATTTATGGGGAGGTTAAAATGATTTATAATTACTATATAATCTTAAAAATTAATATTATGCTCTAAATAATCTCTTATTCATAAATTATAAGCTTACAAAAGGTCCCAAGACCCTATACATAGTCACAACAGGGTCTAAGCAAGTGAAGGTCAAGTGAAACATGGCTTGTCTAGGGAAGAAGGAAAGGATTACCATAAATTTAGGATTTTAATTATATTATAATATGTTTATTTTAATTTAAAATGTTTTTATAATATGATAATATTCTTTCCCCACTTGGCTAAAGAGCAACAATTCAGACAAAGGGCTAGAAAACTTCTTTACCCAATAGGTAAATATGAAAAATCCAAAGGAAAAAGAGTTTTTGGATGAAATAAAAGATCCATGATCATGGATATAGGATTAAAAACATGTTTAAGAGGCATATAATCATGAATTTATCTTTTAAGAGTGACTCTTAGGTGGATTTGAAAAAAAAATGCAGGAAAATAGGGGTTTTGAGGCTTTTGTTTTGGCATTTAGAGAGGGTTAGGCACCCAATACATAAAATAAAGAAAATAGGTTTTGTAAAGATACTAATTATTAATTTATAAAATTAAAAAAATATTAAATTTTACATGGGGATGAGGGATATACCTCTCTATGTTATCTTAGAGGTCAGCCAGTCTAGGAAAATCAAACTTTGGCAAAGTGAGCTAATGAGGGTAAATTGAGCAACAACTTTGTCATGGAGCTTTGGGAACCACATAGAAACATATGATAATTTTTATTTAAGTTAATTTTATTCCATGTAATAACTATAAAAATTTCAAACTCCTTAGGGTGACCAATTGCTCATGTACACAGTCCAAATAGGCAGGCTTCCACTAGGCCTAGTTGGCAAATGAGAAAAGAGGATGAATTAGGGTGATTTTAGGAATATGTAATGGCTTGGTAAGCTCAAATGATGTTTGAATATTCATAATATACTTACTTACATATAGTATACCAGTCCTCACATCTAAATCCATCACGATGCCTAGTAGACCTAATGGCCTTTCAAGAGGCCTAGTGCTAAATGGTAGTCCATCTTCATTTATAACTCTTGATGGACTATCCATATAATTGGGGAATGATTTTTAGGTCACAATAAAATTGTGATAAATTTTATAATGTAAATAAAACATCAAGAGAGACATTCTTGAGCTCAAAACCTCTCATACTTAAGTAAAATTGGAAAAACAAGCTCGATAGGGCAACTTTTGGAGCTCACATCTTCTTCGAGGATCTACATGGGAATAAAATAAGTTAAGAGGAGTTATAGGAGTACCTTTAAACCAATTTTTGTCATTTTATTGAAAATTTAATGTGAAATCTCTGTGAATAATGGCTAAGAGGGTAAAACTGTCTAAAACCCTTAAAAGAACTCGATGAAGAAAAAAAGATTGGAGAGCTACCCAGATGGCATATTTTGGTAATAAAAACTATTTGATTATGGATAAACCTTACTAATTCTCCCCCAATGTAAAATATTTGTATGTAACTGTATGAACATGGTACAAAATAGTGTTTTTCTCACTATTTTATGTGTTTTATAAGTTATATAAGGAGTCAAGAGATGAAACAATGTTTGGAAAAAAGTGTAGGAATTATACTAAATTTCTATGTACATTTAATTATTTGAAAAAGTTTCTAATTGTGTAAACCACCTTCTTCATTTCAGCATTCAAAAATGGCATATTGTAAAAGCTAGGGAGAAGTGTGAAAAATTCAATTAGATGGATTTTTAAGGTGTCCCTAATGCTTATAATGACATGGAGGTAATTGAGACATGTAATTCACTAACTTTCATATATTTTCATGGAAAACTTATGCCTTTTTGGAATCCAAATGTGCAAAGTGCATGAAAGAATAATTTTATGGACAATAGATGATGATTGCTTCTTTCTAATTAATTCTAGAAGACCAGGCATTCAACCAATGAATGGAGAGGAATGTATGATGTACCTAAGATGCATTACAATCATCATACCTATTCATAATTAGTTATAGGATGTTTAAATAGAGGAAATCATGAAGGTAAGTTTTATGATCCAAAATGAACAGTTTCATGCCACTTTTCATTAAGTTTATGACTTGGATTGACATTTTTAATTCTTAACCTTACATAGTTTATCCCATATCCTTATAAAATGCACAAATAACTTCTTTTATTATCTTTAAAAGTGTCCT
Organism: Torreya grandis; assembly: GCA_037957365.1. Classification (NCBI taxonomy): domain Eukaryota; kingdom Viridiplantae; phylum Streptophyta; class Pinopsida; order Cupressales; family Taxaceae; genus Torreya; species Torreya grandis. The sequence continues at coordinate 144,534 of JARHVA010010394.1, read as the reverse complement.
TGTTACAATTGGACTTATCTTCTTCTCTATCTCTCTCAAGTTTTCTAAGAACTAGCCATTTTGGCCATTATATGGGATGATCCACCTACGTATGGTGAAAATACCTACTCATTTTTATACCTTTTTATCAATAAGACAACTATTTTTCACCTCTTCCATGACTATACTTATTGTGTTTTACATGAATGTTTTATTTTGTGTAAGTGAAGACTAGATTCCTTAGCATATGGTCACATTCTTTCACCTATTTGTAGCCTCTTCTTGTAGGGAATGTGAAGTGTTCTAGGAGATGTCAAATATTGAGTGAGTTAGTATTTTCATCAGTACCATTTAAGGCCTCTTATATAGCCCTAGATTTGCACAATCATCCATAACCCCACAATGTAACATTGATGTTTGCATATTCATCCATAACCCCACAATGTAACATTGATGTGAGAAGATGTAGATTGGAGAAGTGTATGCTTATTTTGTCCTTTGATTTCAATTATAATATGCATATGGTTGGATGTCATCAGTTTATTTGGTGTATCACCTCCTTTAGGTTAGTTTGCTTTCAGTTACCTCTCTCCCTTTTCACCCCCCAAAGTTAGTAATAGTAGCAATCTAAAGTGGTACATCAAGGGAGCTAGCCCTATCTAGAGATTAACCTCATTCCTTAGGTTTCCCACAAGCATAGAGGTGATTCCATTGTGCCACTTAGATGAGGAGAGATTTTCCATCTCCTAAAAGGGTTGATATCTAAGTAATAATAATAGGTTAAGGATTAAGGATGGTTCCTTAAACAAAGTGCATATAAATGACTAATCTAGTATGATATATGAGGATGGAGATGAGATAGACTAATGGGTAAAATACTATGATCAGATTTCAAACTAATAGTACAATAGGTGCTAACATCCTATCCTAGTTGTCAATCTAGAAAAAGTATTAAGGATTTGATGGGTACCTAGATTCAAACTAGCAAGAGGATGATATGGTGGGTGCTAATTATGAGTAGGAAAAAATGATAGAGACTATATTGATGATGATGGGATTGCTAGATTGAAGCTGACAAAGTGGCAAGATGCTAGAAGGATATTGACTAGGTATGAGATATGACCAAGGAATGAGTGATAGTGGATTATAATGATAGGATGATGTGGATGATAAAAAGACTAGCTTGAGCCTTAAAACTAATTTACCAAAGATGGATATTGGATGGGATTATGCGATGAAGGTGATTAAGATAATGAGATAAGGACAAGTATGATAATAGGTGATGATGAAAGTATAAAAGGGTAAGAAGAATGAGGTGGGGATGGTTTAAATCCATATGTGACCTAAAAATCCAACAAGGATGAGATTAAATTATATGGGTGATGAATACAAGGTCAAGACAAGTGATGGGGTATGGACTTAGGACAAGATGTGGATGGTGAGACAAGATGTGATTAAGATAGGTAGGGGTATGATTAATGATGAGGGAGACTAGGATATTATGTGACTAGATGGATATATAATAAAAATAAGATATGTACAAGGGGATGATGATAGGATGTTCAAGACTAAGGGATATACAATATGTTGTCTGAGATGAGGACAAGATGGGATATATGATAATCTAAAGGCAATAAGAAGATAATGCAATACATACAAAATGATATGTGCAAAAGGCAAAGATATACAATTTACTCTTGGGATAATATGTGGAGGACTTGAGGTGATTAGGATATGTGAGCAATGGAATATGATAAATGATGAGTGGAGTTGACTAAACTAGGATGAGATGAAGATAAGTTGGGGGATGGGATATGACAATACAAGGATAATATATACAATGGGATTATTATAAAGATGTGAAAGATGTGATTAGAATTAAGTGATGGGGGATGATCAAGCATGGGTGGATACACTTAGACTAGGATGAAAGTAAGATAAAAGGATAATATATATAAGATGATGTACAAGATGAGACATTAATGATGAGATGAGTGGTTCTAATGATAAGAGGGGATAAAAGGATTTACAAGAGAATAATGATATATACATGAGGGTGAGATAAGGATATACAAGATGATGATTAAGATATGTGAGTGATGGGGTGATGATTAATGATGAGTGAATAAGGTTAGACTAGGAGGGGGATGAGGTGATAGGACAATGAAAGGATATACAAAATAATATGTATAATAGGATAAGGATGTACAAGATGAGATTTGGATGATGGAGATGTGGATTAATATGGAGGGTGGATAATAGGATGATGACAAGGATGACCAAATGATAAAATGGTGTGATAAAAATAGATAGAGGATTGACTATGTGCATAGGACAAGATGTGGTTGAGATCAAGATATGTGGATGATGGGGGGATATGACTAATGATGGATAGAGATGATGAGACTAGGAGGGGATTAAAATAATATGGGAGATGGGATAGGTCAATGAAAAAGATATATAAAGACAATTGTATAAGATGGAATGATGAGACAAAGATATAGATGATATGTATAAACTGATGATAGATGGGATGTGCAAAGACCTAGATATGTGTGTATAGGTTTGGGTTATAAGGCTAACTCAGCTCACAAAAACATTGATTTAGCATAACACACACCTAAGTAATCAAACCACATAACCTATGATTAGTACACTCAAGGGTGTGTAACTCGATGCTCACATCATCAAATAACTTTGTAGGTGAGTCTATAAGTTGGTGACCCATTATGGAATAGATCAAGCCCTCTCAACCCCATTTGTACATAATGGATACTTAGGAGCTGATATTAACTTTGATAATGAGGTATCTGTTACAGTCAAAATATCCTATGCTAGGTTTTCATAGGATCTCTAGGTGCATCCTTTATATACATGAAGGTATAGTGGGGCCCAAGTCCATATAGGGTGTTCTCTAATGCTTGGTTCAGAGAGTTAACTCTTCCCCTTCATGGATGACCTACATGGGGTCAACCACTTATCTTAACAACATTTTTCCTTGAAATTTATACCTTGTCAAAACATAGAGTTTGGATTAGTGAATGGTGGTTAAATCCATGATAATTATCCCGCTAAGACTATGGCAAGTGTGTGGGTGTCAATTCCACATCATGTTACCTCTAGATAATAAAATAAGAGGGTTTATAGGTAGTTTTTTATCCCTAAATAATCACCATAAGAATGTAAGGGGGAGAGGAAAAATAATTGTATCCCTCAGGATACAAATAGGCAAACCAAAAAAATAAGATTAACTAATCGATTAAGATTAAATATGATGTATATTTACAAGATAAAAGATAAAAATATACAAGGCAAATGATTGCAATGATATATATAAGACAAAGTGATCAAAATGATATATACAAGACAAGATGATCAAAATGATTCAAAAATAATTTTCAAAGTGCCAAATGGAGTCTTTAATTGGTAACCTACAATCACACGGTTAGTAGTTTGATTATAACTCCAAAAGAGGTAACATGTAACATAAGGAAAAATAGTTTGACTAGAAATCCAAAATAGGTAGCCTATAACACAAAGATTATTAATTTGATTTGATAATCTTGAGGAAAATTTTGTAAAACAAAATGTTAGCCCCAAAATATGACCTATAAAAAGATGATATTAGTAAGATAAAATAACCCCTACAAGAAACAAGATGTTAGTCAAAGATGCCTTAATAAAACACCCTAAAAAATTCATGATTTGTATCTATAATTTCTTTTGGGTGAGTGAGACATGATCCAGGGGTCTGGGGGTGGTAGCCTTCAAAAGGGTCTAGGGGTAGTTCCTTAGGTGTGCTCCCTATTTTGGTATAGGGTGGGGTCAAGGGGCACATCCCCTGATGCCAAAGGCAATTTGGGCCTTATGGGAGGCCCAAAATGACTCAAAAATCACAAAAATAAACTCTAAAAATGCACTTAAAAGGGATAAAATTAAATGCAAAATTACAATTACATAGTGAAAAATTACAACTAGAGAGTGCAAAACTACAACTCTAAGGAAAAATTGTAGATCATGAGTTACAATTTTGTAGTGGTTGATAATTGTGAAAGCTAACCTACAAAATCATGATAGTTAGTGATAAAATCATAACTAAAACTGATAATATTGATATTAGATGAAAATCAAGACTTGTAATTTTGTGATAAACTACAAAACCTCAAAAGTATGATATGTTATCAAAATAGATGTCTATGCAAGTTATTATAGATTGTCTAAATGTCAAAAATGTCTTATTTATAGATGATTAGGGTAGATAAAAGGCTAGTTATAATATACCAAAATTTTACAAATGGATAATTAGATTTTTAGCAAAATGATCCCAAAAATCTAATAATCTAGAGGAACAAAAGATGTTTTATAGTAGATTAAATCCTAAGTATTCTTTATGGAATGCTAAATATAACTAGCAAGAATCAAAATGACAAAATTTCTATTGAGATGATAATACCACTATTCTATAGTGCAAAGTCATGATTTCCAAATTTTCTTGATCTGTGATTTTATAGAAGGATGGAAAAAGGCTAAGGATAACATTATTTGTGGTTTTATCTTTAGATAATTCCCCTGTCCTATCTTTTTCTTGACCCTGCACACACACAATAAAATATATAGAGATAAAATCTTTGTTATGTAGTTAGCCAAAATATAAACCGTTGGGATACAAATACAAAATAAAAAAATTATATGTCTAACTATGTGAGAATAAGTCTTTGCCATAAAATCCATAGTGAATCTTCTAGATTAGTGGTCAAATGTTAGTGTTTTTATGAAAACTTGTAAAATCGTAACTTAATAGGATAAAACCACAACTACTAAGATAGAGTCATGAATTTTTAAGCCAATATTTTGTCAAAATATATGAACCTACAAAAAAAATGATTAACAGTTAGGAAAAATCATAAGTTTATATGCAAAGTCATAATTCACAAGACAAGGTCACAATTTTTGAGTCACAATATTATCAAAAGGTCCAAAAAATGCACGATCAAAGGAAAAAAGTATTGGTTAAGTTAAATGTTTGGCATAAATTAATAACTTATAAGACAAAACCTTGAGTGCAAATTTATGAATACTAGAGCAATATCATAACTTGGACCCATGGATGTAAAATTTCAAAATTTCAAGATTTTCTTGATCCAATCAGATCTGCAAGCTATAAAAAACCCTTTTAGGATGCAAAATTGTTAGTTTTGGAGGGATTAGTCCCACTTTGGTTGCTAAAATGTAGATTATTTTTTAGCTCTATATGGATTTACCAATGTAAATTTGAACCCAAAGATCAAACTACTAGGTAAAGCGATATAGTAGTAGAATTCAATGCAATTACATGAATAGACCATTCAAAATAGCATTAGAATCTTAAAGCTATGTGGTCTACACCATGATCAAATGTAATTCAAAATAAAAAGATATTAAGATTGGATTGATATACCTTTACTCAGATTTGTGACATTATGATGGCATGATGAGGATTACTTAATGGTTGATGCTTGAGATCAATTCAACATGGAGACTCTATGTATTTCTAAGATGGCCTTCCGTGGAGGAAGAGTTTGTTTAAATATAAAATGAAGGGAGAGATCAATGGTGGAGATTCAAACTTGGATGAAAGAGATCAAGGATTATATAAGGAATTTAAAATTCTTTAAAAGCCTCTAAATTTAGAGGCTTCTAGAGAGGAGGGGTTAGAATAGAGAGGATTCTATAACCCTCCATTTCTATAATCATCTTAAGGATTAATTAGGCTTTGGGATGGGTTAGATAGGGATTAGGTAGATGATTAGGGACTAGGGGTTTAGGAGAGCCTAGGCATAGGCTAGTAGGTGGGCCATTGGGAATTTAAAATTCTCAAATAATAGGTAAGATAGGATTAGGATAGGATAATTGGGATTTAATATAAATTAATGATTTGTGGGATATAATAAGGTTAGTGAATGATGAAATATTGATTGGGTACATTAGATAAATGACTAGGAAGGGGGTTAAAATATATTAAGTGAAATTAGTGTTGACTAATAGGAATATTAGTGACAATAATATAGGTGAGATAATTTAGATGCATACAATCACATTGTATCTAAAGAAAATCTTGTTATCTTATAGTCCCCAAACCCCTCACAAGCTCATTAACTTTTATTTTTGTAGGATTATAAGAATAGGGTTATAACTTCATGACAAGTCTTTGAATAAAGGTGTTTGATGAAATCAATTTTTAACAAAATAAATAATCCTATTCTAAATATCTCTGACCTTTCCAATCCAATTGAAGGATCCAAGGGTGTAAATGATCAAAATAATCCTCATGGAAAGCTTAAAGCATGAAAATGTAGAACTTTAGGTCTCATTTTCATAAGAAATGTAATGAATATTACATTGTAATATGAGGCTTAAATATTCACACAAGTTATAGAATACATGAATAAAATGGAGACTCCATTGGGATACTAAGGAGTTTTGACTAACTCAAAACATCCTTTTCCAAGAGCCCACCATACAATGAACTCCATCTACCACCTATAGGTCAATTTAGGCCTTTGTGAAGAAGAGGTAGACTATTTGGTACTTGAGATATGACCAAAGTTTTTGTAAAGGGTTAGAAAATAAAAATAATCATGATAATATCACTACATGATATTAAGGTACCAATGAGAAAGAGATATAGGCTATATAACTAAAAGCCTATTAAGCCTAAACCTAAACACATGGGACTATGTGTAAACTGATGAAGAAGTTTTGTTCCTTATGAGTAAATAAAATAATAGAGGATATAAAAGGAGTTTGATGAAACTTAAATAGTTTTAAATAATATCAAAAAGTGTCAATAACTTTGTTGATAGGGTCTCTCTCCCAAAAGAGCAATCTAGATATTGAATACACATTTATAGCCAAGAATGTTTTAGTGTAAACAATGAAAAGAGAAGATACAATATTTGTATGTGAGTTGAGTTTATATGGATAATTTTTTTTTATCAAATCACTATAAACTAATTATGGTCTTAAATATATCAGAGGGTGATAGAAAGGAGACCTATTTTCAACTTGCAATCACATAGTCTCATGCACCTATAGGTAGAACGGTCAAATTTGAGAAATTTGATTAATTAAAGGGATATATAGAGCATGTGATAATATCATGGGGATGGAATTTAACCTATTGGAAAATTACTTAATGAAAAAAGTACATTTGAAATCTTCTAGGACTATATGATCCTCCCTTTATGGTTAACAAGCTTAAATAAACACTCATAGACCTATACAAGCTTATGTATAAGAATGATAGAAGTTTGCATGTTATGAATATATTTTTAAGATTGAAACCTTTGAGTATATGAAAAATAGGTTATAAAGTGATTTAATTTCCTTTAACTCACTGGGCAGGAGAGGAAATGGCTCAAACACAGTCACTAGGGCCTCTTGCATTATTTTGATTACAAACCCTAACACTAGCCAATGAAGGTTATAGTAGGATTATGGATAATAATATACAAAATAAATTAAATAGGTTATTATATTTTTTACAAAAATCCCTAATGTTTTTGGAATAAAATCCAAGCTCTAATATAGTATTTCAAACCATTTGTCTCTCCTTGACATCATAATTTTAATTTACTTAGATTAAGAGGCACCTTCTCAAGTTCATAACTATACAGAGGAGTTACATGGGAGCCCAATATATTTTTTAATATTATTTACCCTTTTATACTTTTAATTTTTTTCATTACTTCATTGATTAAGTTCCTAAGCTTTATGAATCATCGTTAAGATGATAAACATATCTCAGGCTTCCAAGAAGGCTAGAAATGACCCAATGAGAGAGATTGGATTCTTAAGTGATTTAAATGAATTTAATTTACCTTAAAACCACTTAAACATAATTCCTCACTCTAGGAAGAATATCACCATGAAATTTACTTATATTTGCACATGTATGGATGCATTAAATGTTGAGTTTTTGTAAGGTTTTGAGATCGAAATAGGGTGTTTGATCTCCTAGATAGATATAAACTATTGGAAGAGGTGTATTGAGGTGTATTATATTCCCATAGGTCCAAAAATACATACATTTGACCCTGAAAGTTCTCTTATAGGTCTAATTTACAAGGCAATATGAGAAATTTTTTCAAAGACTAGGTTTTTTGGCCATTTCTTGGTTCACCCACCTACATAGGTTTTTAGGAGCCCAAATTTGGAATGAATCATAGTAATAGTGTTTTAAAATTGAATAAAAAACTTAGTTTCATTTTCACATGTGTGGGAGAAGTATAGAACCAAAACTCACTTTCTATGCCAAGAGACCTAATGAAGGCCTAAATAGAGAGAGAAATAGGTAGAATAAGTGTACTTTCACTCAATGTGTGGTCATGAAATTTGGTAAAAATATGTAAGATGATACTAGGTAATCAAATAAAATTTTATTTATATCATATGTATCTTATAATACATAAATATCTTTGTATGTTTTGAGGGCCACAAAGAAATGAAGGTAAGTGAGAGGTTTGGGTGTGAAATGGAGTGATAAAAAGTATTTGAGACATTAAGATGGGTTGATATAAGTTTATAGGAAATAATAAGTTATTCATGATGTTAATTTGTAGTCATGAATTTTAAAACCAAATATTAATCATTGAAACCCAAAAAGAACTAGGGTGAAGATTACATGCTTTTGAGGAGTGAAGGAGAGGTTAAAAAATTCATAAGAAAGTGGTGTAAAAACTTCTTGATCATGCCACATATTATTCAGACATATTTTAATTATCCTTTTAGGTGTATATGTTTAGTCTCAAGAGGGATGAGTTAGATTCAATAACTCAAAATTGCCTAAGTAACCTCTCACACACCAATTTGAAGAAAGCCATCATTGAGAAAGTGTACACATGTTAATTAGAACCTTCAGGACTATTTTCTTGATTAATTTCTTGTATTAAAACTTACTCCATGATGTATGACACTTTTCCATGATAATATATTCCCTTTCTCTCTCTTGCTCACATTTTCTTATATATGGAATCTCATATGTCTTAGGAAAGTATCCTCATATTGGTTATGGTAAAGCCTTGCCAAAATCAAGTCTTGTATTTCCTATTGGAATCAATTCAAGATGGATATTCTATCTTCATATTACAAATAATGACCTTGGATGGGTTGTTTTTATAAATTCTTAGTGATAGTATATGTGTTTCTTTGCATTTGTACTTCTTATTCATGCCTTTATGTAGGTTTGTATTCTCCAATAAGTTATAATAAGTGTTACACATATTTTTATTAGTTAGAGAATTGATAAATAATTAATGTTTGTTGTTATCACCTCATGGGTGATCATCCTAATCTCTTTCAACCTTATTAACCTTCATTTTTATTTACTAGTGTGATAGGGATTGGTTTGGAATAACATACTCAGATTGTAAGTTAGTATTTCATAGTGAATTATTAAAAAGATAAGAACCTCATATTTGGTGCATCACCTCTAAGTTATTTGTTAGTTTTAGTCTTCATCTTTCCTTTTTCAGGTTAAACAAGTAGCATATTTGTTAATGTAGGTGTTTTACTTGGGAGCTAACCAAAATCTAGAGGTTTTATCCCCTTGAAAGGTCACACACAACCTAAGCTCAATCTCATTTCATAGCTCAAGTTGAGAGTGTTTGAATCACCCTCTCATAGCTTAGGTTGAGAGGATTTGAATCACCCTCTCAAGGGTAAATTTTTTAGATATAATAGTTATGGTGTGCCTAGTGGGAATCCAAATACAAAGAAGTTGTCCAATATTGATGTTGATCTTGGAAAAAGTGTAGCTATAACAACTTTTTTCATGCAACATTTGGTGACTCCAACATGTTTTAAACTCTTGGTAGCTAACTAGTGAGCTAGTTTCCATGCCAAAGGTGACTATAAGATCCAAAGTGAAAAGTAGTCCCTTTAATTTTTTTGAATTACCTTTATATTCATATAAAAGGAAGAGTTGTCCTCATACTCTCCCTTATACCAAGTCACCTAGAAGGAAGTTCTTTATTCCCTTCTGTCCAAGTTCTCCTAAGGCTGATAGTATGGATATAAATCTTCCCTTTGTTATCTTTATTGGTGGTCCTCCTTTAAACCTTCAACAATATGATGACATACTGATGGTTTCCCTCAAAAGTGTCCCTTATTTTAGTGGATAAACTACTCTTATTCCTATTGTGCATATTAGGGGCATTGGAAACTTTTGTAACATCCATAACATTACATAAGTGTGGAAATATGGTTGTTGGCAATTAATTTTAAAGGAAAGTATTTAGCTTGGTATATAAACTTATCCCCTAATTCCATTGACTCATGGGATGAGTTGGGAGAGTAATTGAGAAAAATATTTGAAGATAAGAGTGACCATTTGTCATTGTCCAAGTAATTGACCACCATAAAGAGATATTCTCAAGAGTTAAACAAATATTTCAATTCTAGGTTTCAAAATACATGGGATAAGATCCCAATTCTTATAAGACCCACTCCAAACTATGAATTCCTATATTACCTTAAGACTTTAAATAGTGATATAGTATTTATGATTCAATATATGGGTGGGAATACCTTACCGATGATTTTGAGATTAATATTAGGGATGATAAAATTATGATCCAATATGGAAAACTTTATCTAAGGCCCCCCTATGCCTTTATTTCCTAACATTCAACCTCTACCCCAAATCTTGCTCCAATTCCTACTATAACTGATCATGAGTTGGATTCCCCTAGTCAAGCAATCAAGATAAATGATGTGGAAGGGTTACTTAAGACTCTTGTAAACAAAGTCATGGTAATAGAGAGACAATAAATTTAGTTTCATAATCCCTCTCAATAGAACCAATCTCATCAACCCTATCAATCAAATAGGCCACCCTTCCAAGGAAATATTCAAGGCCAAACTCATATCACTAGTGTTACACCATATACAAGTTTCTACCCAAATTTAACCTCTACTTAAAGAGCCTTTGTACCCACTCAAAAAAATATAATGCAAGAGAAAGAATGGTCTCCTTAATGGAATAAATTTCATGAAAAATCTATCAATTAAGATGGAGGGTTGAATCAAACCTGTGTGGCACAAGAAAGAACTTTTCCTTCTTTAACACAAGATAAATTTGGTAATTATGTTAGTTAGTTGTATAGAAAGGTAACTAAAGTGTTACAATTGTAAATTTAAAATAATATAACTATTTTGAATTTAATCAAGTGGCCATCTCAAGTAGGCTATTAGATAGTTCTATTGGAACCAATACTAGGTCTAAAATAAGGGCTATTGAAGAAGTACAAGGGAGTGGTAAAGGTTAAACTATAATTCCATCCATGATTCAAGGGATAAGAGAGTCTAATGTACCTATTAAGGATTAATAATCTCAAATAAATTATAATGATAAGAGTACTTTTGCACACCAAAATAATTAGGCCTAAAATGATGTCATAACTCCTAGAGGTCAGCCAAAGATTGGTTCTTATTCTCTCAAAATAGTAGATCAAATTAAAAACTTCATGTAATTATCCCTATGTGGAACAATTTGTATATTTTGAAACAAAGGGATATGCTAAAATAGGATCCATCTAAACTCAACTCATCATCAGAAGTATCAAGAAAGGGTACTATTGTGTTCACAAATACATCCAAGCCTAGTGAGTCACAACAAGGTAAAGTGAACAAGCCTACTCCCTTCTATGTTTTAGTGATCATTGGTGATTTTTTAGTACATAGTTTTATGATAGATAGTGGGGATAACATCTTAGTCATGCTAAATCAAATAGTGTATAAACTAGGCCTCAAATATGAACCTCATGTTAAAGGTGTGCTACAACTAGATGGATTAGCCACTAAGAGAGTGTTATCAAGTGTTGAATATAACTCTTTATGCTTGCCATAATTTTTCCATTAATCAATATTTAGTTTTTGTTAACTTGACACCATATTTTTCCCTTTGTTTGCCAAGGGACTTCATGATAAATATTGGTGGCTACTTATCATCATGTTGGTCCTACATGGATTTTAGGACAAGATATGGCACCAAAGTTACTATAATATTAAAACCTATATCAAGGTTTCCCATTAAGCCATAAAAACCAAATGTTACTTATGTTAATTTTTCTATCATTTATGAGGAGGATCACCCTAGTGACCAAGAACTAATTTTTCCTCTTGAAGACATTTTAGATCTCTTCCTTCATGAATTGGGGGGTAGAAGATCATGAGTTTGACCCATATAGAGGTTTTTAAGAGGTTTTTATTGGGGTACATTTATTACATAAATAAATTACATCCATACCTTCTATTTCTAAGCCTAATGAAGATAGTGATGGTTTGTGGAAGTTTTTTTTTGATGGATCAAGAAGTAAGAATGGAGTAGGTGTAGGGATGATGCTTATTTCTCCATATAATTAAAGGTATTATTTAACCATTATATTTTAGTTTAGTTTTTATTAAAATGCATATAAATATGAATCTCTTGTACATGGTCTTCAATGGGCAAGGAAGAAAGGGATCAAATAATTATAAGCCATTAGAGATAGTGAATTAGTTGTACACCAAATAAGAGGTAGGAGTACATCTAAGAACACATTTTTGGAGTCCTAAAATCATAGAGTGTGGGACATTATTGAGTATTTTGAGGCTTTTGACATCAAATAAATCCAAAGGGAAGAGAACTAACATGTTAATAGTTTGTCATCATTTGGAGCACAATTTGACATCCCCAATGATGTCAAGAATCCCAAAACTCAGCCACACATCATGATAGTTATAAGGCCTTAAATAATGTAAAATTATGTCAATTGTAAAGTGTTTTAAATTGATAAAAAAATATCATTTTTTCTTCAACATGAGGTTGAGTTATTTACAAAAACTAGGCTGAGTTGTAATACCAATATGGATACCAAATTGTGCAATTAAGGTCTAACAAGATTCCTAAAGTGTCGGTTACTCTTTAAGGTATATGAAATTAAAGTGATCAAGTGAGGAGAGATAAAATAAACATGTATAAAAAATAGGAACATCATGATAAGGTGTCTATCTTCAAATATAAAATCCTAAATCTTGGAAAGGTATATTCTTCACAATAAAATGTTACATTCATTAAGTCATATAGAAATTTTTTGGATGTCTTTGACCTCAAGTGGTTTGATCCATCATTAGATCAAAAAACTATATAACATGATCCAAATGATAATATTTTAAGGCAAAGGTAAAGGTCCATAAATCCTAAAGTGGAAGTTATAATGAGAAATTAACTCACCATGTTGATAGAGTCAAGAATTATCTTTCCTATCAAACACTCTTCATGGGTTTCCAACTTAGTTCTTGTAATAACTAAGAGTAGTGGAATTAGTTTATGTGTGGATTTTAGAGACTTGAAAAGGGTCTAATTGAGGTATCACTATCATCTACCTTAAATGGAGAAAATCCTTCAAGTAGTGTCAATTTCTCAACATTTCTCACTTTTGGATGACTATTCTAGCTACAACCAAGTGTTGGTAAAAGAAAAACATCAATATAAGAAAACCTTCACTACTAAATGGGGGGCATATGCCTAAAAGAGAATACCATTTGGGTAGTATAATAAAAGTGCCACATTCCAAAGAGCCATAGATATGGATTTATAAGGTTTGATCAATGAGATGGTACTAATATACCTTGATGACAACCATTTTTTCTAAAGATGTTAGTGACCACTTGAATCATCTACGGCTAATATTTTAAAGGTGCAGGCAATATGGAGTTTCCCTCAACCCCAAAAAGTGTGTTTCTTATTCATGAAGTTAATTTACTTGGCATAATGTTTCTAAAGATGGGCTTGATATAACAACTATATTAAATAATCATCAAGCATTTTTTTGGACAAAAAAAGGGAAGCCTAGTTTTGAGTCCATCAAACAAGCTATTGCTCAAGCACCTAAACTAATTAACCCAAATTTTTATAAAAAAAGATTATTGTATGATTTTTCCAACATTGACACCATATCTTATATGTTAATGTAGTACAATAGTGAAGGACTTGAATATCCTATAGCTTTTTTAGTTAAGGACTAGAAGGCTATGAAGAGAGGTACACATATATTGAGAAACAAGTATTATAATTTATAATAAGTATTAAAAATTTCAATCATATGGTGTCCAAAAAATATATACATGTCATGGTAACTAATTCAAGCATAATATACTTCCTCTTAAATAAATACTAGAATGAGAAAAGAGTTGGATGGACAACTAAGGTAATGGAAGAGGGATATGTAAACACATAACATAGAACCTTAATGAGGAAGAATAAATGGTTTTTGAATTAAAATAGGCTCCGATTATAGCTTTAACTTCATCTTCTCCAAGTTGGACATAAGAAATGGAGAGGTTCCTTCAAACATGTGAGTGTCTTATGGGTCTAGATCAAGCATGAAAGAAATAATTCAAATTTAAAACAATACCTTATGTCTTTGTAGATTGGGTTATTTTTATTAAATTAATCAATGTAAATTATACTAATATGTGTGTAAATAAACTAGTTGATAAGATTCTAGAACATTTCCATGATGAACTAGTTAGAGGTCATTTTGCACCTAAAACTATAACTACAAAAATAATGAGGGTTGGTTATTATTAGCCTAGCCTATTTAAGGATTCATATGCTTGGGTTATAATATGTTAAAAGTGTATAATATTTTTAGGAAAACAAATAATTTCAAACCTTCATCTTCACCCTATTTAGGTTGAACAACCATTCATGTAGTGGGGATTTGACTTCATTGGAATGATCAATCCTTCATCTAGTCTAGGCCATAAATGGGTCCTTATAGCTACCAACTATTTCATAAGGTGGGTAGAAGTAGTGGTCCTCAATGAGGCTAATGAAAATTTAGTCCTTGACTTCTATGAGAGCCTAGTGACAAGGTTTAGAGTACCTACAACATTAATTTTTGATAATGCCATGGCCTTCAGTGGTGTATGAATAATCGAATGGGATCTTCAATATGGTTTCTACTTGAGTATTTAGTCTAACTAATACCTCCAAAGCAATGGGATAGATAATTACACTAATAATAACTTGATCAAAATAATAAAGAGGGAAATAAAATATAATCAAAATACTTAGCCTACTAGGTTGAAGATAACCCTATGAGATGATAGGATCACTTCAAAGATTTCCATTAGTAACTCACCTTATATGCTTGTCTATGAAAGAGAAGCTAAGTTTCCCATTTCACTTGAGTTACCAGATTTTGATTTGGCACATTAGATTAAGATAATGGAGAATGTTCTTATGAAGATAATATTGGTATAACTAATGGCCTTAGAGGAAGAAATCAATCTTGTTATGCACACCATGGAATGTCACCAAGAACAAGTGAAAAGAAACTTTGACAAGAGATCTATCTCAAGAATATATCAATAAGGAGATATTGTCTTAAAATTTAATACTAATAGATATAATATTGGTAATCATACTAAGTTTGATGCATTGTGAAGTGGAATTTATGTTATCATTATTTATAAAGAACACAATGCTTTTTAGCTTGCAAGAGTCAATGGAGAATAATTGAGTATCCCAGTTAATGGGATACACTTGAAGATATGCTACTGAGTTCAATTTTATAACTTTGTATATATTAGAGTAGATGTTTGTGTTCATTAAGTGATTCATACACAAGTGTGTGTCTTATTTTATTAATGTTGTTCTTTCCTCCAAGTGTCTTATGACACATGTTTGGTGTGGTGTTTTATTTTTTGTTTTACTAGTTCAATTGGTTTCAAGGTTATTATCAAGTATTATTTTCAATTGTAACTTCATATCCCAAAGAATCTATGAAGCCAATATTCTATATGCACAGTCAAGCATGCATTCCTAGGAGCTCACCAAAGATGTTAGCCAAATTTTGGTTACCATAGACTAGGTTCATTAAAAACTTGACTTATCATGTTTTATAACCTTGTTCATATCCATTCCATGCTTTTTTAGGTCTTAAAATGGTCTTCTTTAGGTATTATTGGTATAATTTAAGGTTGTTTTGACAAGTTTAAGGTAATGAATTGTATTAGTCTTGTGATAGTAGATTCATATCATGATGTGAAGAAGGTTGGTCAAAGTATTTCAAAGTTTCATAGGTTGATCCTCAAGTCATCCTACCCCTTAATAACCTTACATGAATATTTCATTTATGTTTGGAGAAGTTAAGGTTGATTTTAAAATTTTAAGGTAAACAAAGTTGAAGAAAAAAAGTGAATATAACCAAATCCAACGTATGTTAAAACCAACAAAGATCAAATATATATACAATCACACTTATCAAAGTTTTTCAAGTGGTTATCTAACTTGAATATATGTTAAATATGTTATATCATATCAAATTTGTAGGTTCAACATACAAATGATAGAGATTCACTCTTTTACAGGTAGTTATAGGCACTTATATGGACTTGAAGGATCCACCTTCAAGTGATAACATTGTTGACCACAACTATCTACTGAGAGGGGGGGGTGAGGTGAATCAGTAGATTATCTAAAACTAGTTATTTAAAGCTTCTAAAGAAGATACAAAGTCATATGCATATTAAATAATAAATGAAAAATTCAAACACACACACAAGAACACATAACACCAGATTTATACATAAAAACCCAAAGGGAAAAATCATTGTGAGAATAACTACTTTAATCTAATATTCTATTCTAGCCTCACAGTTAAATGCCTTACTAGAAAAACCACATTGGTTAAATTTAAGAACACCCATCCTAAGGAGGCATCCAACCCCTAATTTAAGAGAAACAACTATAATAAATCATCCACTCCCTAATCTGAGCACCCACTCAGTTTAACCTCACTGGTTATAAGATTTAAGTGCACCAACCCTAAGGAGACACCATTCCCTTAAC
This sequence comes from Torreya grandis, assembly GCA_037957365.1. Classification (NCBI taxonomy): domain Eukaryota; kingdom Viridiplantae; phylum Streptophyta; class Pinopsida; order Cupressales; family Taxaceae; genus Torreya; species Torreya grandis. The sequence continues at coordinate 127,676 of JARHVA010010394.1, read as the reverse complement.
TAAGCACCAACTTATCTTTCCTGATGGAACCAACTAATATGATATTATGGAGCTACAAATCTAGTATATAATATAGATTCATAAATGAATCTAGATCTTTTTCTTTGTTACAGGTCTGGTCTATAACTACTCACATTATGCACATTCCTTTTGTGTCTTCTTCCTCTCTATCTCTCTCTTTCTCTTTCATGTTTCTCCTTTACATCTAAATATCTCTATATTCAACACATTGCATTTCCCTATATCAAATTACCTTTGTGCTTTGATATATTTCTATATTCACACACTACACTTGCATCTTGTCTTCTTTTCTTCACTATCTCTGTGTATCTATATTCTTTATTTTTATACTTCTAGTAGCAATGACAACAAAAACCTCTGTGTCTTTATGTATTCTTTGTTTGACACATCAATATATTTTTTATTTTTTATATGGAAATAATAGATCCTTTTAAAATTAAGATAGCAAACAATGATAATGTCCTAGATGTCATATATAGGGATAATGAATCTAGGGTTTCATGTCTTCAGTGTGTTCACACTTTGACTACACTTATTTATCCTCATTCAAGAATTTTCTCCATTGTGACTTGACCTATCAATTTTTTGTATTTTATTTCATGAATCACTTCATAAGGTTCAATTCTCTTTAATATCTTTGGAAATTGTTGGATTCAAGTCATAAATGCATAGCCTCTTTAATCATAGATTGATAGATTGGATCGATCAATCTCGATTTTTATGTAGATTTACCAAGCTCATTCATAGGTTATTTTAACTATACATTTGTCTAAGAATGTATTAAAATGATGATAATTTATTTCTTTCTTTGTGATACTTTCAAAATATTTATCTCCATCAGATCTTTGTGTGTTATTGTTGCACCTTTGAAACACATCCATCATTCTTCTAGATATGATATCTCATGTGCCATAAGATCATGATATTTACCTAAATAAACCTCAATTAATTTAATCCATTGCATTTCTCCCTATATATATATGTCTCTTTCATTCCTTTTGATATTCACTAATATGTTTGATCTATAGACTTATCACTTGTGTACTAATCATTGATTACCTTGCTTTACCTATGTCCACTTTTCTCAATCGAATCTTCCTCATACATGTTTCTACATGTTTTTTGATCTCTATATATGCATGCAATTTATATTGACTTGGTCATTATCCTTCAGCATGTTGACCTCATCTAACTTCTTTCAGTGACTATGGATCTCTTCTGCTCTATCGATCCTTTCAGACCTAATCAGACTTTATCTTGCCTTTATACCTTTCAATAATTTGGAATGGAAGTCTTCCATCCCTATTTAAGTTACCTTATGTCCTTTGAATTTACCCTTTAGCACTTTTGAAATTATCTTACATCCTCTAAAATTACCCTTTGGTACTTGTGAAAGTTCCCTACATCCTCTAAAGTTACCCTTCGACACTTACAAAAGTGCCCTATAGAGCCTTATTGTGGTGCCCTTAGAATTATTGTAAACATCCTGAACTCTTTTTGAAAGTGTCCTCTAAAGCTTTTCCTCCTCCTCAAAGTTCCTTTTGACCTTCAAAGTTATCCTTTATAACTTTTGTGATTACCCTTTAGAGCTTCTCAAGGTGCCCTTAGACACTTGTGAAAGTGTCTTACAATCTTTTAGAACTATCCTTCAAGGACTTTTTTTCAACATTTTTTTCTAAGGGACTTTGGGAAAATTTCCTTGACAAAGTGTCTCACACTTTTTATAAAATAATTCTTTATAATGTTCGTGAGGACCTAAGACTTGTTCAAACTTACCCTTTAACATCCTTGTTTCAAGACAATTTGCTTCAGAAAAATCTTTTCAACAAAATGTTACATGACCTACACTTTATCCAAAATAATCCTTCAAAAGTTTTGTGATGCCTTTTTCTTAATGAAAGTTCCCTTCAAATGTTTTGAGATATTCCAAGTGACCCTTCACAGGATTCACCACATACCCTTCAAAAACTTTTTAAGTTTCCTCCAAAATAATATAAGTTTCCTCTGAGACTTTCCTTCAAAACCTTTTCAAGTGTCCATTCCATTTGAAAGTATCCTTCAAAAACTTTTTTGTGGCCTTTATGCTCCATATTCTTCATGACACTTTCTCTAAAAGAATTCCAAGTATCCTTCAAAACTTGTGTTTTAGGATGTTTTTCCTTAGACAAATATTTTGACATAATTCATCAAACGCACTTGTTTTGAAAGAGTTGCCTTTCTAAAAGTGTCCTTCAAGACTTCTACAAGTGACCTTTTCAAAACTTTTATTTAAGTCACATGCCCTTCATAGATTTTTTAAAGTACCCTTTAAAGATTTTGTTTGGGTCACTTACCCTTCAGAAATTATCCAAAGTTCCCTTCAGAACTTTTGTTTAGGACCTATTTCCTTTGGAATTTTTTTTCAGATCACCTTTTCCTTGTGGAAAGATTTCTTGACAAAATTTCTTAAGTGCCCTTCAAAAATTTTGATTTTCCCTTCAACTTTTTGCTCATATCTTTCAGAGATTTTGTTTGGGGACACCTATCATTGACCACTCTTTCCGAAAGTTTCTACATACCTTTTGAAAACTTTGTTGTAGACATTTTGTCTGACAAAGACTTAGATGCATTCTCTAAAAGAATTTATCAAACCTCTTTCTCTAAGAAAATTTCCAAGTCAAAAAATTGACTAAGTGTGGAGACCAAACACTTTTACCAAAACAATAGAAAATGCAATCTTTTCAAAATAAATGCCAATTTGATAAAATCAGCTAAATGTGAATACCATTGCATTTTATCTGGGAACCTATCTTTACATCTTCATACTTCTTATTTCTCCCATATTCTTGTGCTAAATTGTGGACAAGCCTAAGTGTGATCATTTTCATAGTCATTCCAAGCACACACACATAACTCCATGGGATATTTGTAATTGGTCCAACACCTTTGTCATTAATGATTGATAACACATGATTCCTTTGACATCATTGATAATATTTTAGACACCAATCTCCCTCTAGATCTCATCTACTTTTGGACATCAATGACACTCAAAATTCTAACAATCTCCCCCTCTGTCATTGTTGGAAAAACATCCTCATAATTTTTTTTCATCTTCATGTTAATTTTTTCCCTTTTGACATTAATGACAAAAGTTCTCTACCATAATATGTCAATCTGATCCTTTGTTGGCATCTTGGTTGTTCTGATCCTTAGACCTAGTAGGCTTGAACACTTTGTGAGTAACTCCGCCTTAGGCAATGGCACATTTACCTAAACTCTACTTGAACACATGCTCTATGTTTGTAATCTTTTTTGGAGAGCATTTTATCTCTTGATCCACTTGGACACCAGCTTCCTTTGAACTTATTCTCCTCTTTTAACATCAAATGGCAAAGGGACTGCAACTTTCTCACTAAGTTACCTTTTATCCAATCATCACTATAACATTTAAAATATGTTCCTTTTCACATCATGCATGTCTCCTCAATCCATTCAGGCTATCTAAGTTAGTTCTCCCTAACTCCATGGCATGTACAAATTTTCATCTTTATAATTTAGAGATATTCTGCATTTTTTCTTTGTTGGCAACATGGACAATCTCAACTAGCATCCACTTGGACATATTCAAATCTACCACCATAGAACATACAATATGCTCTTCACTTTTGAGCCTTTTTGGTCCTGATAGATTGAATAATCTAGTTCCCCCTTACTCCACTGACCTATTAATGATCAATTTAGATCATTTATATAGCATTAGTATAAAATTCCAATCAATAATCAACATATCTCTATATTGATTGATATGATGATCTTACCAAAGACACTTGAGTTCATATTTGGAAGTCTCCATATCCTTCCTTTGGAGCCATAGTCCATGAGCACATTATTGACACACTCATTATGTCCTTGTAAACATTTTATACACAATAATAGACTCATATTGGCACACCAAATTCAATAGGGATCACTCAATTCCCACCTTTAAATTTTTTTTAAGATCATCACTTGCTTTTTTACTTAAAGGGGTATCTTAAAAATCATAGATAGAGACACCTTATTTCATAATGTTTAGAATAATGTTAAACCAGGAGTTACACATACCTCCTCATAGTCTTTTTCCTTCTTGTTATTATTATTCTTCTTCTTAGGCTTGAGAGAAGTGACATGCTCATCCATCATAATATTATCCTTTCCTTCTATGATTATATTGTCAATACATGGAGATAATATGGATCCATGACACACCTGTTCATCTAATGAATCTTCCTTCAAGCTAGAAGTCTCATCACTAGGCATAGAAGATTGATGTTTTATGCTTGTTACATGCTCTACATTAACTATATGTTCACTTGAATATGTGCATACCTTAGATATATCTTTAAACAATACCTTATGATTCTCTTTAAGTTTGATCTTCTCATTCTCAACACGGGTAGACGTTGAGATCTTTTGACCCTTTCGAACCTCTATTTCATTATCCACTACAACAACTAGATTAATTAGACCTATAGACTCATCATGCTTTATGCTTACCACCTTTGGTTTCCATTAATTGATATGACATCCTTTTAGAACTCTAGGAGCCTTGTTGAACTTTTTCTAACTTATAGACCTTTATTTTCAAAACTTGGTAATGTGTCCCTCATCATGACAGTTGAAGTATTCAAAATTTTTTCACATTCTTGTTTACTATTAGGCTTACTTTTGTCCTTCTTAGAGGAATGTGGACCTTTTCTCACATTTAGGGGCATACTTTTCTATTTACCCTACAATTTTCATCTCACAAAGCTTGCTCTATAATGTTTAGCTATGTGACCAAAATTATTGCAATTATAAGACACTATATTTGCATCTAACAAGGGTGAAATAGAATTTTTGCTTACAAAGTTATATTTGTAGGTACACTTCTACATTCACTATCCTTATGACCAAACTAATTAAAACTATACCAATAACCATAAAAAGATGAGAAATACCTGGTCATAGCATTGGACTTCCTTACTAATCTTCTTACCTTTATGTAACTAGCTTCATTAGTTACCTTTATCTTCAGCATCTTCCTTGAATTTACTGAGATGGAATTTGTGTTCCTTTTCTTTTCTTGAGGCTTATTTTGTCCTTTATCCTTCTTCACATTATTAATGCTTGCATGTGTCTCTATTCCCTTGCAAGCTTTCTCCTTCTTTGATTCTGATCTTTCTACTTTGAAGTTATCATACAACTTATCAGATGTAATCATTATGGGAAATTTTCCCTTCTCATAACCCAAACATGAACTCTAATTTGAGGTATTTTTGGAGTTGATCATCTCATCAAGACTATATAATCCTCTTGTCAACTTCATACTTTTATCTAGTTGACTTTTTTGTCATTTTTAAGCTCTTTTCTCAAGACCACTATCTTTGATTCTAGCCTCATACATTCAATAGAATTTAAATGTAGTTCGATATTGACTACATATTATATTCTTTTGGCCTCTTCAACTTGATTCTTTAGACTCACCACCATTTGATTAGATTCTTTAAGACTTTTGGATAGTTTTTTAATACTTTTTTGTCCAAGCTTCTTCTACCTTGAGTTCTCTTTTATCATCTTATCAATCTCATTTTGAGCACAGATGAGTTCACATTCTAAATACACTTATTCTTCCTCCTCTTCATGCCAATATTCAAATTAAACTTCATCTAGGTATACAAAAGTTGATTAAATTACCATGAATAGGGACTCATTTCCCTCAACCACAAAGGCATAGTCATGGTCATCATCTGAGCTATTATCATCTAATGAGTCACTATCTTATCTTAGATAAAATCTATTATTATTCTTAAGGAAGCTCCTCCTTTTGTAATGGTGGGGTTTCATCCTTTTTCCATCCTCTTCTTGCTCAAAATAACCCTTTTTCTCATAAGGACATTTGGCAATAAAATGTCCTACTTTACCATAGTTAAAACATTTAAATGGTAGATTACCTTTATACTTTCCAGACCCTCTTTTCATTCTTTTGAAAAAGTTGGTTTCTTCTTCATCAATGTCTTTAGATCTGGACGTAGAAGCTTCTACTTATCTTTGTCTGGATGCTTTGAATGCAACTTCTCTTTTGGATGTATTTGCTTTTCCCATTCTCATATCATATGCAGTGAAGGTTACATAAAACTCATTTACTATGAGCTTATCTAGATCTCTTGCTTCCTTTATTACAAAAAGTTTAGAGTCATACCATGATGGGAAAGATCTTATAACATTATTGACTATGATTGGCTCTTCCACGTCTTCTCTAAGGCCTCTGATTGCATTAACTATTTCATCTACCCTAAGAAGGTAGTCTAAAATCTTTTCTTCTTCATCCATTTTGAGATTTTCAAATTGGACTCTGTATGTTTGTAGCTTGGCCTAATTTAATTTGTCATGTCCTTCATAGATTCTCTTTAACTTATCCTAGATGTCTTTTGCATTCTGATAATGCATGAATTTAACAAACTCAGAGTTTGACAGTCCATAAATAATAGCATTCTTTTCCTTGTAATTTTTCTCATATGACTTCTTGGTAGCCTAATTAGTAGGAGGTGTAGTGGGGGATGTATATACATTTACTATAGACATCCATACATCCAACCCTAATGAGGATAGATACACTTCCATTCTTATTCTCTAGAATGCATAGTTTGATCCATAAAAGAGAGGTGTTTTGTTTAAGGAGTATCCTTCTTAACTAGCCATTATTTTTGCTATCTAGGATCTACCTGAGCTGATTAGGCTTCTCCTAAGGAACCCTATGCTCTGATACCAATTATTGAGCATAATTATCCATTGAGAGGGGGTTAAATCAATAGATTAGCTAAAACTAGTTATTTAAAACTTCTATAGAAGATACAAAGGCATATTCATATTAAAGAACAAATGCAAAAATATCACACACACACAAAATAACACATAACACTAGATTTATATGTGGAAAACCCAAAGGAAAAAACCATGGTGAGAATAGTTGCTAGAATCTACTCTTCTAATCCAACTCATAGTTAAATGCCTTACTGGAAAAACCACGTTGGTTACATTTAAGGACACCCATCCTAAGGAGACACCCATCCCCTAATTTAAGAGAACTAACTCTAAGGAAGCACCCACACCCTAATCTAAGCACCCACTCAACTTAACCTCACTAGTTACAAGATTTAAGGGAATCAACCCTAAGGAGACACCAATCCCCTAACTGATCACCAATTCAAATTTTATGATGTCACCAACTAATCAAATCTTATGGATTTACAACTCTAGTATAAAAAATAAATTCATAAATAAATTTGGCTCTCTTTTTCTATTATTGGTCTAGTCTATAGCTAATCACACTATGCACATTCCTTTTGTGCCTTCTTCTCTACCTCTCTCTTTCTCTTTCATGTTACTCTTTTATGTCTAAATATCTCTCTATTAGACACAATCCATTTCCATCTATTTAATTACCTTTGTGCTTTGATATATTTTTATATTCACCCACTACACCCACCTCTTGTCTTCTCTACTTCACTATCTCTATGTATTTATTTTCTTCATTTTGGTACTTCCAATAGTAATGACAACAACAACTTCTATGTCTTTATATATTCTTTGTTTGATACACCAATAAATTTTTACTTTTTTCTTTAGTAATAGCATCTCATTTTTTAATTACGACACTAGTTAATGACAATGTCTTATATATCATATATATGGACAATGAATCTAGAGTTTCATGTCTTTAGTGTATTCACACTTCGACTAAAATTATTTATCCCCATTCAAAACTTTTCTCCATTATGACTTGACCTATCATTTTATTGTGTCTTGGTTCATGAATCATGCTATAAGGTTCAAGTCTTTTTACTATCTTTGGAAACTGTTAGATTCAAGTCATAAATGTGTAGCCTACTTAATCATAAATTAATCAGTTAGATTGATCAATCTTGATCTCTATGTAGATATATTGAGCTTATTCATAGTTTTATTTAGCTATATGTTTTTCTAGTCATGTCTTTAAATAATGATAGTTGATTTCTTTCTTTGCACCAATTTCAAACTCTTTATTTCCATAAAATATTTATGTATTATTATTCTACCTTTAAAATAAATCTATCGATCTTCTAGATCTAAGCTCTCATGTGTCATAGGATCATGGTCTTTACCTCAATAAACCTCAAGGTTTTTACTCCATCTTGCTACTCCTATATCTGGGTCACTTACTCTCCTTTCAATATTCACTAATATGTTTAGTCTATAAATTTGTTGCTTGTGAACTAATCATCGATTACCTTACTTTTCATGTGTCTACTTTGTTTTATTAGATCTTCCTCATCCAATTTTTTGCATGTCATTTTTTCTCTATAAATTCAAAACCTTTATATCCACTTAGTCTTTATCCTTTAGTATGTTTACCTCATTTCACTTCTTTCGGTGACTATAGATCTCGTCTACTCTATCAATCTTTTCAATCTTGCTCAAACTTTATCTTACCTCTATGCCTTTCAATAATTTGGCATAGAAGTATTATATCCCTATCCAAGTGACCTTATGTCCTTTACAATTACCCTTCATCACTTTTAAAAGTGTCCTATGTCCTCTAAAGTTACCCTTCGACACTTATGAAATTGCCCTACATCCTCCAAAGTTACCCTTCAACTCTTGTGAAAGTGCCCTATGGAGCCTTCTTATGGTGCCCTTTAGAATTCTTGCCAACATCCTACACTCCTTTTGAAAGTGTCCTCCAAAAATTTGCCTACTCCTCAAAGTTCCCTTTGGCCTTCAAAAGTATCCTTTGAAACTCTGACCATTACCCTTCGAAGCTTCTCAAGGTGCCCTTCAACACTTGTGAAAGTGCCCTAAAATATTTTGGAACTATTATCTAAGGGACTTTGGGACAATTTCCCTAACAAAGTGTCTCACACTTTTTTTGAAATAATTCTTTAGAAGCTTCATGAATCCCTAAAAATTATTTGAACTTACCCTTTGACATCCTTATTTTTGGATAATTTTCTTTGGAACAATCTTTTTGATGAAATTCCACATGCCCTACACTTTATCTGAAAGAACACTTCAAAAGTTATGTGATGCCCTTTTGCTTAATGAAAGTTTCCTTTAATTTTTTTGAGATATTCCAAGTGACCCTTCAGAGGCTTTACTGCATACCCTTTGAAAACTTTGTAAGTTTAAACAATGGAAGTTGCCTCTAATATTTTCCTTCGTAACCTTTGAAATTATCCATTCCATCCAAAAGTATCCTTCAAAAACTTTGTTGTATCCTTTTTGTTCCATATGATTTATGACATTTTATCTAAATGAATTTCAATTATCCTTTGGAACTTGTGTTTTGAAATTTTTTGCCTTAGACAATTCTTTTGACATAACTCATCAAATGTACTTCTTCTAAAATATTTTCCTTTTCAAAATTGCCCTTTGAGACTTCTGCAAGTGACCCTTTCATAAATTTTTTTCAGGTTACATGCCCTTTGGATATTTTACAAAGTACCCTTCAGATATTTTATTTAGGCCACCTACCCTTCAACATTTGTCCAAAGTTCCCTTCAAAACTTTTGTTTAGGACCTATTTTCTTTGGCATTTTTATTCAAAAAACATTTTCCTTGTAGATAACTTTCTTGACAAAATTGCGTAAGTGCCCTTTAGGAATTTTGAGTTGTCCTTAAAATCTTTGCTCATATCTTTCATAGATATTATTTGAGGACACCTACCCTTGACCACTCTTTTTGAAAGTGTCCACATACCTTTCAAAAACTTTGTTGTGGACATTTTTTCTAACATAGACTTCGATGCATTCTCTAAAATAATTCACTAAAACACTTTCTTTGAGAGAATTTCCAAGTCAAAAAATCAACTAAGTGTGAGGACCAAACACTTTTTTTTGAAACAATGGAAAATGCACTCTTTCCAAAATAAATACCAATTTGAGAAAATTGGCTAAGTATGAAGACCATTGCATTTTTTTAGAATCCTATATTTGCACCTTCATACTTCTTACTTCTCCCATCTACCTATGATAAAATGTGGACAAGCCTAAATGTGATAATTTTCATAGTCATTCCAAGCACACACACACACACACAACTCTATGGGATCTCTATAATTGGTTGAACACCTTTGTCATTAATTTTTGATAGCACATGCTTCCTTTAACATCAATGATAATCTTTCAAACACTATTCTCCTTCTAGAGCTCATCTCCCTTTAGACATCAGTCACACTCAAATTGCCAAAAAACATATTCATAGTGTCCATTCACCTTCCTCAAGTCATTTCCATGGATATCAAGCTTGTAAAGGTCCTAAAAGTCTAAAAATTACATTAGATTTTCCATTAACTTCTTGGTAAACTAGTAAGGATCAACTTCATGTACTTGGTACATATAGAGTAGAGAAATTAATAGCTTGAGCTTATGGGTAGAGGAAGGGTTCTAATGGACCTTATTTTTTTGGCATTTGATATCATATTTTTTCCTTCATCTTTATAAACAATCGTTAAGACCAGCAAGTGGTCTTAAACCTCACATAAACCCCATAGGTTTAGTTATGTAAAATATTCATGCAATTTAGAGCTCATTGGAGCATGGTAAGTATTGTTGATGTTTTATATGGGTTTACACAACCATTTAACATATTTATCCTGGAAGTTCATGCATGTGAACAACTAGGTAGCAAAAATAACTTCTATGTGAGACAAGTTATAGGTTTTGAAGTTGAGGTTTTAAAGTTTCTAAAATAGGTTCAATGAATACATGTGGTATTCAGATGTTATCTACAACACATAATATCCCATCCATTATCTCACATTGAAACCAATTAAACCCCTCATAATCTCATTAACTTCTATTATTGTAGGATTCTAAGAGTAGGGTTATAACTTCATGACAAGTCTCTGAATAAAAGTGTTTTATGAAAGAAAGTTTTAACACAAAAAATAAGACTCTTATAAATATATATGAATTTTCCAAGTCCATGTGAAGTATCCAAGGGTTTAAATGATCAAAATAAGTCTCATGGAAGGCTTAAAGCATGAAAAAGTAAACCAAGTATATAGACTTGTAGGTATCATTTTCATAAGAAACATAATGAATATTGCATTATAATATGAGGCTCAAATAGTCACATAGATCATAGGATACATGAAAAAAATGGAGACTACATTTTTACACTAAAGAGGTATGACTAACTTAAAATATCCTTTTTCAAGAGCTCACCATACAATGAACTCTAACTATTGTATGCAATCAGAAATACGTCATGTCTATAAATCAATCCTGACTCAGAGAAGATATAACATACATACACTTTTGATTTGAAATACATTTTTTAAGCATAATCATAACCAATATGGGAATCTACTAGACCTAATTAGGGGATCACTTGTCATAATACACCATTCTAGGAAGTGTTCCAAAGCCTATAGTCTAACACAATCATATAACCCTAAAAGAGTGCTTGGTTTTGATATTCACTCTATTCTAATAAACAAGAAATTAAATCTAATCTAGTGCACACCAAATATTATGGCACATAGTGGGGGTTATAAACAAAACAAACTAAACTAAACATACATATAAGACATATACTCATATCAATGTATATGAAATCCTAATGCATGGGAGAGAAGCATAACTACATTATCTATCTACTCTTATAAAAGAGAAATAAATTTAGGAATATTTACCTTTGAATATGAATCCATCAAGGCTCAATCTATCCCTTGGAAAAGGTACTTTACAAGATATTTTTATGGTATGTAAGGACAATAAAGACAAATCAGCTCTAGGCTACACAACCTATCTATGCATCCAAAAGACCTTTCCACAAGATAAGATATGTATCTCTAAATAAAGTATGGAACCCTAAGATTTATTCCTCAAGTAGAATGGTCAATAATTATATGTTCATTATCACTTATTCTACTTCACTTCTCTATATTCTAATGGTTGAAAATGAACTTCTATATATAGGTGGATCTTGCCCTAAATCCTTCTAAATATGTTAGTTGTATGGGGTCAACCCAATCAAACTTATATGTTTTTGGGAGATAAATCACTAGGTCATAATATAGGTCAGTAAAAGGGCTAACAAAACTTGAGTGAAAATACCCAAAAATATTATAGGGGTAACCCAATCGACCCTATACAATAATCAGAGGTTGAAAACTATATAGGGTAGATCTAGTCGACTATTACATTCAAATGGCAAAAGGGGGTCTAGGAAAGAAAAAAAAACATAATGATATGAACAATATTTGGAATGGATAAGATTGAGAAGAATAAACTTAGGGTAAATGGTTTTAGGAGACAAGTGTGTAGATGGCAAGTGGAAAAAAGGACAATAATCTTATGAAGCACCAATGGTCTACCCACCCAAAGCATGCACTCAAAGATATTGAGACTCGATGGGTTCCTATAAGATAAAAAATGTTAGTAAGTGATAAAAGTATTAAAATATTATGTGTATACATATGCCCCACTCTAATCTCATCACATGTCACGTAAGTGCAACATGGGATGGTGCTTTAGGATAGAACATGATAACACACAACACTGATACTAAGTAAAGTGTAGTAAGTATAAAATAAGATAAATGAAAAGATATAATTGAAAAACACATACCTTTACTTGCCTTAGTGATGTAGATAAATAAGTAGACTGCAAGAGATATGAAGGTGTCCAATGTGATGAACACTAGGAAAACCTATATAAGTTAGTGTAAAAATAGCTAAAAATTGATTTTTTTAGAAAAATGAATAGAGTAGTGGAAAATATTCTCTACGCCATCACGAATCTAATGAATTTTATGGTTTTAAAAATGGATGAGTAGAAACAAAGATATAAATAAAATAAGGAATCGATTGAAAAATAATTGAAAGATTTGAATTTGGAAAAGGTGTTTTTAAATAGTGGGAAAGACAAGTCATTTGGTTATTTTGACTTGTGAGAGAGAGAAAAATATCTCTAGAGACCAAACAAGCTAGGATGGTGAGGATAAGACAAGATAGACGAGGGGGAGCTCTAAGAGCAACATCAGGTAGATAAACTATGTTAGGTAGTCATGTAGATGGTGAGACCATATTGGAAAAGACATAGATAGGTAATAAGATGATTAAATTATTGCTTAAGTTTTTATTTTGAAATAGAGACTATATATAGATAGATATTATGAGATATAAAAATGATCTAATATCTATCTATGTGTGATTTTACAAGCATAGCTGAGGAAGAGGAGGAGAGATGGGGGTCCCTTGTGAGGGGATCACTCCATTACATCTTGGATGAGACTATGAAACCATATGACCTTATTGCATTAGAGGACCCCAATGTACCATCTACCCCAACTCAGGCAAGCTAGTTTAGATTAGCTAAAGAGATAACAAGGTAGATATGAGCATTTAGAGAGAGGATGTAACCAACAACAAAGATGGGTGCAAGCAAGATATGGGCATGGTAGGCCCTATCAGAGGAGAAAGTTATGCATCTAGATACAATGATGTAAATTACATAGGCACATATAGAGACACTAACCCAATTGATGTAGGCATAGGCATAGGTAGCTCATCCATAGATATAGGTAGAGGGACTAAGATCTTGGACAACCTCTTTATAGTGTATTGTTTGGAGGAGTCAGACCAAGGCTTCAACAAGTAGTGTGGTTAGGCCAAGAGATAGACAAGATGGAGCCTAGCCATAGATATGGATCATTTTATATGGTTGTACTTATATCAAGAACTTTATATATATGTGATGTATCATTTTGGCATATTGATGTTGATTGTGTATGTTATCATCATTATGGTTGTGGTTGTGGATGCTTTGGATATATATTTCTATCACATGTATTTATCTATTCTTGTATATGTTATACAAAATATATGATATGAGGTTTGTTTTTGAAAATTATTTAGAACACATGCATGGGTAAAAAGAAATAGGCAAAAAGGACTTGCTAAAATATAGTCAATCAAAAATATACTACACACTATTTCATGTTGGGAAATGTGTAATAACAAGAAAATTACTAAGTATAAAGAACCAAGGGATGGTAAAATAATATGGTAAAAAAAGGAATTTGTTTTTAAACAAAAGTGAAATATTTTTGCACCAAATTAAAACAAGTAAAATAATACTAAATCATGTTGGGAAGGATGAAAATAGTGTAATAAAATGGAAGGTATGTAAAAGGGCACAAATGGTATAAAAACAAATTTATTTAAGTCAATCAATTTACTAAATCATGTTGGGAAGTATAAGAGAAAAATAAAATTGGCAAAGGATTGGTCTTAAATTTATCACACTAATTCAAGCTGGGAAGTATTAAAATTTTAAGAAATGGTTGTCTTCTTACATATACTCAAAAAGTAAGAAGATAAAAGTGAAAGAAAAATTAAGTAAGCATAAAACACACTAAATCAAGATATGAATCATGTTAATGACATGTAACTTCATAATCAATCACATCTTATCTCATATTTGACACATGTAATTTTGTTTGTGACTTATATTATTGTAAATTTTTGTGAGGAATGTTGGGTCTTATCCATGGTCTTATGAATCAATTCATAAAGACAATACAACTAGGGTGGAATAAATAGGAAAAATATTGTAATAAAAGATGTGGTTAATAGGAAGGAAAAATGTGGCAATTTTTTAGGAATGTTGGGGCATATCCACGGTCTTACAAAGTAACTCACAAATGAAATCCCAAAGGGAGTGATCATTAGACAAAATAATATAACTCAAGAGGAAATATGAGGGGTATAGGGAATAAAAAAGGGAGCGTAATAATCATAATGTAGGCATCTTATAAGAAGACCTTAGGATAAAATAGGCATACTAAGAACATGAGAAGACACTAAGTGACTAGTGACCATCAATATGCAAAGGACACATGTTCCCTATAAACACAAAGATTTATAGCATATAAGAGTGATACTAAGATCAACTCATGAAGGAATATTTGTACAAGAAAAGTTAAAATGGACCTACCTTCCCATGATGTGTTTCCCATTATTTAGGACCCCTTAAAAAGCCATCAATCTACTATAAAGATTAGGTACTTGCATGAGAAATTAAGTAACACTAAAAAACAAATTATTATCCTTTTATAATCTACTAGCCTACCGCACCCCAAAGTACCTCAACTTTATCATGAGGCCAACTATGGAGTTTGAGCTTTGACTAGAAGAAGGAGGTGTGCTTTGAATCATGCATTTAATTGTGATTTGAATTTTAAGAATATTTTTGCTTTTTATATCATTTCCTTTTGTAAAATTATTTGTGTTTTAACTTTTTATGGTGTTTAAATATTCCTCCTCCATATAGATTTGGAATGACCAATCATGAGAGATGTAGTGATACACATGAATGATCTTTAGGCTAAGGCTAAAATAAGTTAAGTAACCAAAGACAAATAATAACTATGACACTTAGGCTTAATAATGAACTAGCATGTGATCTCAAGTCTCAACCATGCATATGCTTAGTTTGTGAAAAAATAATAAGGGAAAAAGCAAATCCAAAGGTGGATTGGTGAAAAGAGATTATAATGAGATGGATTGTTGGCTAACTAATCACATTGTAAAAGGAGACAAGGACCAAAGGGAATGGGATTTGTATAACCAAGTCACAATGATAATTAGCTATGAAAAATATATATAATAAAGAAAACAATCATAAAGACACAAGAAGAGAGTTTTGAGAAAATCTCAAGATAGAAAGAGAAAACAATGATAAAGAAAGACAATAATATGCAAATATAAATGACAATATAAGCAAGATATAGTACAAAAGGAAAAATCACTATATAAGAAAAATATGAATTTAACACAATGTCAAATGATATAACAAATAAATA
The DNA here is from genome assembly GCA_037957365.1 of Torreya grandis. Lineage (NCBI taxonomy): Eukaryota > Viridiplantae > Streptophyta > Pinopsida > Cupressales > Taxaceae > Torreya > Torreya grandis. The sequence continues at coordinate 111,803 of JARHVA010010394.1, read as the reverse complement.
AAAATAGAATTGGAGTACACATACAATTAAAATGTAAATGTAAAATAACAAGCATATTCTCATAAATACTGATAAATCTACCCACACACATTATCCAAGACATAAGATAAATATTTATGAAGATGGATATGAATTGCAACTAATGTCTCATCGATCTTCAATGAACACTAGGAAAATACTTCTCTTCTAGCATCCTCAACTAAAAAAGTAGGATTACTCAAAGAATATTGCTAAGGAGAAAATCATGTAAGGGATGTTCAAGGGAATGCATGGGAATGAGATCTATGGGAGATGTAGGAATCATTAGTGGACAATGATCTATGGGTGAGGGAAGTTCCACACTTTAAATAATCATGGGTGGAAGCACAAAAGGTGATGAAGGGACCACAGACAGGGATAGAACCACTAGAGGTGGATCCATGGGAGAAAGAAGAGAAGCCTTCTTAAGGGAATGACCTATGGGAGGAATGGAATAATGTTTGAGAATAGATATAATGTGATCCTTAAGGTATTTGTGAAGGATGTGGTATGATTGATGTGATGGGTGCCACATTAGTGCCATAGATAATACAACTAACCATACTTAGGTGTATATTCATGTAGAACCTTTAGGGGAGGTATGGCTTTGTCTAAGGAAGGATAAGAAGGACACAAATTATCAATATGCAACTTATGATAATGGGTAGAATAATTATTATCTATCACATGGAAGTAACATATATGCTTGTGAGTAGTCTTAAGAGAAACGCTCATAAAAGGAGGTGTAACAGGAGTAGAAGAAGTTGAAGAAAACTCATCAGCCCATTTGGTGGGCAATGGATCCATCTAAGGCAAGGGAATTAAACCATCACCAAGGGAAGGTGGTAGTAGAGAATAGGTATATTTAGGCTCAATATAACGAGTAATGGGATGAGAAGTAGGTGTGAGCTCAATGAGAGTAGGAGAGAGAATAGGCTCAACTATAGCAGGAGTGGGAAGAGTCTTAACTATAGTGGGAGTGGAAATGAGATCTGATAAGGGATATATTAAGTGAAGAGTGAGATCTACAAAATGTTTAAAAATGGTTGCACTAATCTCAGGAGTAAACCAATTACGATGATCAAGGTACTTATTGGAATGGTAAGGCCTAGTTATAGCATGATCTATGAGCATACTCTTATGAGGATCCTAAAAAATTGGAGGTGTTGGTACCATAAATACCCTATGATAAAGAGGAAAAATACTAAAATTAGGAACTATAAATGAAGGAAGAAAGGAAGATACATGAAAATATTCAAGTAAAGAAGAATGATAATGAATAATCTCAGCATCACAGACCTGTACAATACCAATTAAGAATGGATCATCTAGGGATTAACCATCATTTTAATCTAGGGTGTGAAGATCAATGACACAATTAGGGATGATTTTATCATCCAAGGAAGTGTGGTGAATAAAATGTTAAGTCTTGGTTAAGATTATGGGAATATCATTATAAGGAGGATTATGAGAATAAGGTTACAAACAAGTAGGAAGCTAAAAGATGAGGTGAGGTGAGGTGAGGTGAGAGATCAAAAGTTTTAATATTTAGGTTAATCTCATCAAGCTCATCATCATCAAAATATAAGATGTTAGAAGGAATGTTCCTAATGATTTTGGGATATTCATTGTAACCTCAGGTTAAATTAATAGGAAAGTTGAGACAATGAGACTCATGAAATGGAGTGCTAGGTAAAGGTTCAAGAGTAGGAATCTTGAAGAGACCATGGTATTGGAATTGTTTAAAATTATATAGGTTAGTGTCACCCAAAATCCTATAAATGGCTCCATTATGAGGGAATTTAATTCACTGGTAGGTAGAAGAATCAACAACTCTCATATAGTGAATCCATGGCCCAAGATGTTATAAGAAAGGGGAAAGTTAAAGATCATCACCTTCTCTCAAATGATGATAGGTGGGATAGTAATGGGAAGACACATAAAACCTAGAGGAGGTATTTTCCTTCTATCATATCCTTGGTAGGTACTTTGTGTAGACTTGAGATTGTATTCTGAATATTCAAGGGCTTAATGAAGTCAAGAGAGGCAACACAGGTACCAAAACCCTCTTTAATTAATATATGCTTAACTTGGATGCCACCTATTTGGACACTAACAAATAAGGGAGGATAATTTTCATGAATTAAAATCTCATTGAGATTCATATAAAATATAGGAAATTTTAAGGAAAGAGAAGTGTCTATAGTTTCATCAACATTGATAGACATTTCTTCACATTATTGTAATATACTATCCTCAGATCTAGATAAGGCTACCTCTCATCCTACAAGGGGAGGATGAGGGACATTCATTTCGAATAATAGTTGCATAAGATGATTTTTATGATGTGGAGAAGTCCTCATAAGCTCAAGAAATGGATTTTGGGATGGGAGATTAGTGATTTTTGTGATGGGATCCTGCTCATCATAACCTATAAGAAGGTTGTTCGATATAGGTGCATAATAATTAAGTAGGTCCTCTGAAGGAGGAGTTGAAGTGAATTATAATTTATGTTGATAATAAGAAGAAGGTATAGAACAATGTTTTAAATTATGTTGTGAAGATGAAGTAGCTAGTTCAAATTGATTTTGAGAATTGGTAGAAGAAGTGTTAGTATAAATTTGAGTATCATTAGTGTTAAAATATGATGAACAATGGTAGAAATAGAATAGGAAGTGCTATCCAAGGGAGAATAAAAAATTAGATCATCAAAATTGATAAGGTCATCTTGACCCAACTCATTTAAATGAGTTGGGGAAGAATATTGGATAAAATGATATGTTTGAGATGAAAGAGGAGTGTAGATAGGTTGGGAATTGATAAAAGCAACAACCCTTCACATATTAATCATGTTAACCACATTATCTTTGGAAGTAGGTTCAACAAGATTTTCTACATTATTGGTGGAAGGGGTGGCTTTCTCTTGATTGTCTTGGATAAGTTGATGATTAGGAAGAGGGTCTTTGTAGATAGCCAAATGAGCATTTTCTTGATTTAAAGCTTGATACTTATCATGTGATTTATAGTCCTTGAAATAAATTTCATAAGCTTATTGATGCTTTCAAATGGTAGAATCATGATCAAAATTAGGACTAATAAGAAATTCCATAGCTAAATTATGAAATTGTCTACAGGTCTCATGAGAATGATCCCAACTAGCATGAAACTAACAAAACTTGTTAGGATCATACTAGGATTTCATAAGATGGGTAGGGTCAAGTTATCATGGAATAGGTCTAGGTATATGCTTAAGCAATTTAGCTGAGGATAGAGGTTTATGAACATTAATGTTGTTTGGTGAAGAGAAGTGAGGATTGGTATATTGTTGAGAAGGGGGAGTTGGTTTCAATGAAGGGGTAGGAATGATAGCTTGAACATTGTGAATGGTGTCATAAGAATCTATAACACCATCATTGGTAACATTTCAATTTTTATTCTTAAGAGAAAAAGACCCATAGAATTTTGGGTTGGCTCGAATTGATGCACTAAGAAATCTTGTCATTTAGTTTAGTCAATAGCCTCATCCAATGTACATGGAGAGAGTGTAGACTAGATATTAAAGTTTAGGGAAAAGGACATTGGTAAAGAGATAGAAAATATTATCATGAGCCATGTTATGTTCAAATTTGTTTGACAAGTTTTCCACCTTTTACTAAAGGCTTGAGAATTTTTTTTCAAGTTGTTTGCAATTTATGAAGTGGGCCAAAGTGTTTTTAAGAAGATCACTAGTTTAGAATTTTTGAATGAAAGCATTCACTAAATCCTCCAAACTATTAATGGAATGAGTTCTAAGTTGGTTGTACCAATCCAAGGCATCACCTATGAGAGTTTTGGCTAAGAATTTGGTAGTGATAAAGGTGTTCAATTTGACGCAATCCTTATAAAGATTTCCAAATATTTTAAGATGAAGGGTGGGATCAGTTGATCCATTATAAGAAATTGTAGATGTGATACCTCGTATATCAATGTTAGAAATTTGAGTAGTGAGAGGTTTATTTTGGATATGCTTAATGTCTTTGTTGACCAAAGGAGGTTGAGGAATGAATTACCTTGAGAATCATGAAGAAGAGGAGGGGTAACATTATGTTTATATGTGCCCCAAGCCATTGGTTGAGGATGAGTTTGAAGATGAATAATGTGGTTTTGTATTCTCATCATTTGATTTATGTTATGAGCTTGAAAGGTATTCATTTGATTGAGTGTTTGTAAAAATAGTTGATGTATTTAATTAAAATTATTATAAACATTAGAGGTGGTATTAGTGGCTTGGGTACCACTATTGGTGTTGATAGGCACTTGAGATGAATTATGAGAATGTGAGGCACTAGTGGAAAAATTTTATTATGAAGAAAAAGATGGATAAGTGAATGGTTGAGAATAAGAAGCACTAACATTATGATTATCTTAGGTAGAAAATGATGCACTAGTAGAAGGATTAAGGATAGCGGATCTTATGAGAGGCCCACTAGATGTAGAACCTACCATGTTAGTGGATATACTAGGCATGGAGGTGGAATAAGTTAGAGAAGAAGAAGTCATGATATGAGAAGGGGTCATAATCAAAGGAAGAGGTTTAGAATCAAAGAAAGCGGTACCCCCAAATCTAGTTGAGAATGCAGGAGTAGGTGAATGAAACTCTTTGGATTGACCACTAATCATAAGATTGTAAATAGTAAAAGGATATTTTCCTCGATGTTAAGGAAATTTAGAGATAAAGAAGAGCATTTTGGGGGTATACTCTAATTCAGGTTAGTCTTCTAATGAGAAGAGAGGATTATGATGTGAAAAGGTATTAGGAGAGGTCCCATAGTTCATTGTTTAAGTGGCAATATGAACATTACTAGCATCCAAGAGAGGATCCCCACTCTATCTATGGGAGACCCTATGAGGTTTGGTAAAATTCATCATGACTATTGGTTGCAACTCATTATTGTCATCAAGTAAAAATTCCATGAAGCGAAAGAAAAATAGATGAGAAATTAAGGAAATAGGACTTAAATAGTATAAGGTTGACCTAACACAAAAATAGGGAGTGTAAATAGTACAAGTTCAACTAGGTTGATCCAACACAATAAATAAAGGCTAGAACAAGAGTAAATAGGTCCTATAAATATTACATGGTCAACTGGATCGATCTAGTATAGTGAATAGAGGTTGGAAAAATGTACAAGGTCAAATGGGTTGACCTAGTACAATATATAGGGAAGATTAAAAAACCTATAAAAAATGTTGAATTGAAATAATATACCTTTTGTAATTAATTTAGAAAAGTAATAATTGAAGAGAAATAAATAGTTAATTAGATTAACATTGGTCAACCCAATTGAGGCACATGACACAAAACCTTGTACCAATATTGGCTAATGCAAGTTTTTACAATACAAAATACAATTGAGTAAAGAGCAAGTAGTCAACTTGGAAAGTAAGTATCTAACTAATTAGTCAACCTGAATGCTTATTATATTATTAAGAATATGATTTTAAATGTGATGGGAAGTTGGCTATAAGCAAGGAACTAGAAATCAATCTAAAGATGGTTTCAAGTAGTTTGGTCTAAAAGGGATTAGTAGTGGTAATGATAAGGCTTGGTATTGGGGCCCACCCCCTCACTTCACACATCATATTGATAAGTGTGTCTAGTTATTATCCAAAATATACCATTAACCATGATTTATACTTGACCAAAACATCAAGTCGGCTTCCTCCTTGGTGATGAAATCCAAGAAGGTTGGCCTTGGGTAGGCAAATGTTAAAATGTTTGTTTAGATTTTGTGATTTGCTTATGTGTGCATAAAATAGAAATAGTAAAACTAAATAGTTAATTAAAAACCACCTAATTAAGCTATGTGATTTATTCTAAGCATGCAAATAATAATAAATGAAAATGTGAATTTTAATTTGCATATAAGGTTAATTCCAACTTTGATCAAGCTACAGTGTTGATATAGTCAATAGTGAATGCACAAAATATAGAATAAGGTTGATATTATAATGCAGAAGTAAGTTATAAAAATGAATAGGGTTGATAGAATCGACCTAGTTATCTAAATAGCACACATAACATAGAACTGGGTCGATAGGGTCGATCTAGTTCACTATGCAGGGGTAGTGTTAAAGACTCCAAACTATAAAAAGAAACACTATAAAGAAAGAGATAGAGAGATAAAAAGTAACTTTGGTGTATTATAGATGTAGAGAATGAAGATAATTTTTTAATAACCTTGATATATGCTTGCAAATTTTGCTAATTAGGTGGACTGGGTCAATCAAGCTTTGCATAAACCTATTATTGAGTGACTAGAATGTACAAGGTCGACTAGCTTGGCCTAGTATGATGAATAGGGATGTTTGAATGTATGGAAACTATACTGGGTCAACTAGGTCAATCCAGTAGTCTAGACTAGAAATATAAAAGTTTGAAAACCTATATTGGGTTGATAGAGTCAATCCAGTAGCTTGTACCTAAAAACCTACACACAAAAGTCAGATTTGGGTCGATGTAGTTGACCTAGTATATCAACATATGATAAAAATAATGATGAAAAATAATGAAATAAAGTGAATAAATATTGAAAGGGTTAGTTTACATCGGGTTCACCAAAATGTATGCAATCAAAAATACATCATGTCTATAAATTAATCCTAACTCAAAGAAGATAGAGCATGCCTACACTTCTAATTGGGAATACATTTTTTAAGTAGGAGCATGACCAATATGGGGATCCACTAGACCTAATTATGGTATCACTTATGAAAATACACCATGATAGGAAGGGTTCCAAAGGATATAGTCTAACACAATCATGCAATAACCCTAAAAGAGTCCTAGTTTTTGATATTCACTCTATTCTAATAAACAAGAATGTAAATATAATATAGTGCACACTAAATCTTGTGGCATAAAGTTGGGCTTAGAAACAAAATAAACTAAACTAAACATGAACATAAGATATATACTCATGTCAATATATCTAAAAATATAATGCATGGGATAGAAGCACAATTGCATTATCTATCTACTCTTATAAAGTAGAAATAAAGTTAGGAATACTTACCTTTCAAGACAAATCCATCAAGCCTCAATCTCTCCCTTGGCTAAGGTGATTTACAAGAGATTGCTATGGTATGTAAGGATTAAAAAAAATCATATATAATCTACACAACCTATTTATACATCTAAAAGACATCCCCACAAGACAAGATCTGTACCTCCATATAAATTATGGAACCCTAAGATTTATTCCTCAAGCATAATGGTTAATAGGTAGATTTTCATTTGCACTTATTATTCTTCACTTCTCTATATTCAAATTATTATAAATGAACTTGTATATATAGGTGGATCTTCTCCTAAGCCTTCTAAATATGTCAGCTATATAGGGTCAACCTAGTTGACCCTATATATTTTTGAGAGATAAATCACTAGGTCTTAAGCTAGGTTGGCTGAAGGGTTAACAAAAATCTCAAGTGAAAATAACCAAAAATAGTATAGTCAACTGGTGAAAGGGGGTGAAGGAAATAAAAAGGAAGATAATGATATAAATTTTTTTTTGGAATGGGTAAGACTGAGAAGAATAAGCTTAGGGTAAATGGTTTTAGGAGACAAGTGTGTAGATGGCAAGTGGCAAAAGGGATAACAATCTTACAAAGCACCAATGGTCTACCCACCCCTTTCCCTATGTACATATTATGGCATGAACTCAGAGAGATTGAGAATTGATGGGTTTTTACAAGATACAAAGTGTCAGTAAGTGATAAAAGTTTAAAACTACTATATGTATACAAATACCACCTACGCGTCATCTTAGCCTTTATGATAAAGATGTAGACTCAATGGTTCTTGTGAGATTACAAAGGGTTTGATAAAGGGTGATAAAATGAAAATAATCATTCAAACATAACTAGATGATATCAAGGTGCCAATGAAGAAGATACATAGACTATATACTTATAGGCCTATTAGGCCTAAACCTATACACACAAGCTTGTGTGTAAAACAAATAAAGAATTTTTGTTCCTTGTGAGTAAATATAAGCATAGAGGATCTAAAATGAGTTTGAGTACACTTAAATAGTTTTAAATAATATCAAAAAGTGTTAACGACTTTGTTGAAAGGTTCTCTATCCCAAAAGATCAATTTATACACCTAATACACATTTATAGCCAAGAATGTTTTAGTGTGAACAATGAAAAGAGAAGATGCAATAGTTGTATGGGAGTTGAGTTTAACTAGATAAATAAGTGTATGGAATCACTAGAGACTAACTAATGTCTTAAATATATCATAGGGTGATACAAAGGAAACTTATATTCAACTTGTAATCACATAATCTTATCCACCTACAGGCAAAAGGGTCAAATCTAAGTAATTTGAGGAATTGAATGGATATGAATAGCATGAAACAATATCATGGGGATATATTTAGACCTATTGGAAACTTTCTTAGTGATAAAAATACACTTGAAAGATTCTAGGACTATATGATCTTCCCTTTAGTCCTAGAAAACCTAAATTAACACTTACAAACCTACACAAGCTTGTGTATAAGAATGACATAAGTTTACATGTTGTGAAGATATTTTGAATATTTAAAACTTAAAGTATATAAAAAATAGGATATAAGGTGATTTGATGTGATTTAACTCACTGGGAAAGAGAAGAAATGGCTCAAACATAGTCAATAGGGCCTATTGCATTATTTTACTTATAAACCCTAACACTTGCCAATGAAGGTTATAGTAGGATTGTGGAGAAGAATGAAAAATTACACAATTTAACTAGGTTATGTTTTGTGTTATAGACATCCCTAATGTTTTTAAAATCAAAACCAAGCTCCAAGATAGATTTTCAAACCATTTGACTCTCCTTGACCTCATAATTACAGTCTACTTAACCTGAGAGGAACCTTCTAAAACTCATAACTATATAGAGAAGTTTCATGGGAAACCAAAATAATTTGTAATGTTATTTACCATTTTATAACTAGAATTTTTGGAATTATTTCATTAATTAAGGGCCTAAACTTTATGAAATAACATTAAGATGATAAACATGTCTCAGGTTGCCAGGAAGGATATAAATGACACAATGAGAGAGATTAGCTTCCTAAGTTCTTGAAATGAATTTAATTTCCCTTGAAACTACGTAAAAATAATTTGTAACTCTAGTATGACTTTCACCATGATATTTTATTTTACTTGCACCTATAGGGATACAATTAAATGTTGAGTTTTTATAAGGTTTTGAACTCAAAATTGGGTCTTTGATCTCCTATAAAGATATAACCTATTAGAAGAGGTGGAATAAGGTGTATTATATATCTTAAGGTATAAAAATACATAAATTTTACCTTGAAAGTGATCCTATAGGTTTGATTTTTGAAGGCAGTATGAGAAATCTTGTGAAAGACTATTTTTTTTGCCATTTCTTGGTTTACCCACCTACATAAGGTTTTAGAATCCCAAATTTGGAATGGATTATGGTAATGGGGTCCTAAAATTTAATCAAAAACTTATTTTTATTTTCAAATGTGTGGGATAAGTATAGAACCAAAACTCACTTTATATACTAAGAGACCTAATTGAGGCCTAATTAGAGAGATATATAGGTAGAATAATGTACTTTTGCTCAATGTTTGGTCATGAAATTTGATATATATATATATATATATATATATATATATATTTATTTATTTATTTATTTCATACTTGGTAATAAAATAAATTATTATTTTTTCAATATCATTTTTAAATTTTCCTACATAATGAGATTTTTTTTGTTTTGAGGGCTACAAGGAAATGAAGGCAAGTGAGAGGTTTGGGTGTGAAATGGAATGCTAGAAAGTATCTAAGGAACTATGATGGGTTGATAAAAGTTGCTAAGGAAATAATAAGTGATTCATGAAGTTAATTTTTATTCATGAAGTTTAAAATAAATTTGAATCATTTGAGCCCAAAAAGAGTTAGTGAAGATTGCATGCTTTTCTAGAGTGAAGGAGAGCTTACAAAAATTTTAGGATAGTGACGTAGAAACCTCTCAATCATTCCACATGTGATTAAAACATCTTATAAATATACTTGGATGTGTATAGGTTTAGTCTCAAGAGGGATGAGTTAGATTCAATAACTCAAAATTTCCTAAGTAACCTCCTATACGAATTTGAAGAAATACATCATTGAGAAAGTGTACACATGTTAATGAGAACTTTCAAGACTATTTTATTGCTCAATTTATCATATTGAAAATACCTCCATGATGTATGATACTTGACCATGATATTTTATTCCCCTTCTCTCTCTCTTGCTCAATTTTCTTATATGTGTATCCTTTTATATGCAATCATAAATGCATCATGTCTATAAATCAATCCTAACTTAGAGAAGATAGATCATAGTTACACTTTCTATTGGGGATACATTAGATAATTAGGATCATGACCAATATGGGGATCTACTAGACCCAATTAAGGGATCTCTTATCATAATAAACAATACTAGAGAGGGTTCCAAAGCCTCCAGTCAAGCACAATCATACAATAACCTTAACTAAGCCCTATGTTTTCATATTCACTAAACTAATAACAAGTAAAGCAAATAAATCTAATCTAGTGCCCACCAAAGTTTGTGGCACAATATGGGTGTTACTAAACAAAAAAACATGCATAGGATAATCTCAATTAAGTTAAGTATGATTAAGACCCTAATGCATGGAGAAGAAGAGTAATATTATTCAAAGCCAATACTTATGCTATTTATATCTACTAAAGAGAGGAACAAAGTTAGAGAATACTTACCTGAAAGATAAAATTGTCAAGACTCAATCTCTCCCTTAGACAAATGGGATTCAAAAGAGGTTTTTTTGGTTTGTAAGGATCACTAAGAAAGGCCAAAGCATATAAGACTTATCCACAATACTAGATTATCCAAGTAGAAACCTTAAACTAATACTCCTCAAGTAGAATGCTAGAAGAGAAAATTGTAAATAAGAAAAAGTAAATAATAACTCTTTATCATTGGTAAATAATGATGAAATTAACTTGTATATATAGGTATATTTAACCTAATCCTTTCCAAAAAATTTAGCTGATAGGGTCGACCTAGTTAACCTAGTACTATTATGGATAAAATTCATTAAGTCATGGGCTAGGTCAGCCAAGAGCTAATCTAGACCCTATATGAATTTTACCCACAAGAGTATCGGGTTGAACTAATCAACCTAGTACTATAAAATATCAAAAGGAGATTAAGGTGAGTAAAATAGGGATGGAAGGTGGGAAATGACTGAAGGAGTGTGTAAAAGACGAGTAATAGTTTAAGGAATGGTTTTTAGGAGTTGGTTGGATTCGTAACAAGTGGTAATAAGGGATACCAATCCTAAGAATAAAAAATGGTCTACCCACCCATTTCTTGATGTACCCTTTAAGGCATGCACTTAGAGAGATTGAGTTTTAATGGGTTCCTACAAGATAGAAAGCATCATTATTTGATAAAATTTAAAAACATTATGTGTATACACCTTGTATGGATTTGCAGATCATCCTCACCTTGGTTATGGTGAAGCCCTACCAAAATTAAGTCTTGTGCTTACCTATTTTAATAAATTCAAGTTAGATATTATATCTTCATCTTGAAAATAGTGATCTTGGATGGGTTGTTTTTATGAATGCTTAGTGATAGTATATGTGCTTCCTTATATTTTTCCTTCTTATTCATGCCTTTATGTAAGTTTGTCTTCTTTCACAGGTCATAATAAGTGATACACATGGTTTGATTAGTTATATAACTAATAAATAATTATTTTTTCTTATTATCACCTATTGGTTGATCATCTTAAGCTCTTGTAACCTTCATTTTTGAGCACTAGTTTGATAGGGACTATTTTAGAATAATATAATCATATTTTAACTTAGTATTTCATAGTGTATTCTTAACAAGATGAGGACCTCATTTTTGGTGCATCACCTCTAAGTTATTTTCTATTTTTAGTCTTCATATTTCCCTTTTCCATGTCAAACAAGTAGTACAGTTTTTAGTGTAGGTGTTGTACATGGGAACTATCCCAAAATATAGAGGTTTGATTCCCTTGAAAGGTCACCCATAACATAGAATCAATCCCATTACATAGATAAGGTTGAGAGGGTTTGAATCATCCTCTCAAGGGTGAAAATTTGAGTTAAAACATTATCCATGGATGTTTCCACTAGGGGATGGTTGGTGATGAATTTGAAATAAATGGGCCCTTAATAAAAATAGAGTAAGAATCCATAATGGAATAAATGATAGATTTGACCCCAAAAAGGGTGGTTCTAATTGATCACAATAATGTGACCCAATAGGGTGGATTTGATAATGGATATAAGAAGCTTCCCCAGTATGGAAAATTTGATCATTGATTAGTCTCAATGGTTTAACCCATTAGGGCAAATTTTCACTTTGAGAAATGATAATATGCATTTGGATGAATTGGTTGGGGTATATTAGACAAGGAGAGGTCTTAAAGCACCATTACCAATTAGAATTAAAACATATTGATTTTTGATATAACAAAAAAATAATATGCACCATGATATAAAAGACCATGATGACCAAGCCATAATGGTCATAGGGACTAGCCCCCAATCAAATAGATAGATGGAAATAATACACCAATGATAAAAATCATTGTGGAAATGTTGTCAAATGCCAATGGATGGAATCAAATACAATTGTGTGATAGTAATAACCATGATGATGACCTTGCCAACATAATGGACTGAGTTGAGGGAACAAAAAAATGGAAATAAATAAAGATGCAAAAAAAGAAAATACAAACTAAAATAAAAATAACTAAAAGAATCAAGATTATTAAATAAATGCACCAATAAAAATCAAAAATAATGATTATAAAAACAAATAAAAACATATCATAAAATAGGAAATTAGTGAATTAGTTGTGTGTCTCTAAACATAAGGTGTTACTCTTGGAAATTTGGCTTCTAAAATCTATAGGACAACTAACAGGACAATATGGTAACTTTAATGGAAAGTTGGAATAGAATAAAAATGAAGGGGTGGATGAGATGAATCCAAATGCCCCAAGCAAGTGGTTGTTGCTTACATAATCTTATGGACTTTAGAATAAATGTAGTTTTCCCAAGGATATGGGATAGAATAAAAATTATAATAATTAAGAGATTTGATTTCAAAGGAAATGAGAAAAGACAAACTTTCAAAATGATGAGATAATTTTGAGGTAATGGCAATGAGGGTATGGTTTCTAATGAAACTAGTTGAGTTGACTAAGATACCCCATACATATAAGCACTAGCTACACAATCCAATTTGGTCCTGAGTTCAATGTTATTCTCCTAAAGATATGGGAGTGAACATGATTGGGAATGGTAATGGTAAATGGGAATGATCATGATTAGATAAGGGGTTCCCACTCATAAAATGAGGTAAACCATGCCATCATAAATAGAGCTAAATTACCTTGGTGAGCAAGATGAAAAATCAAGAAATTATGTTTTAGCTTAATATCTCTCATGGAGATTTTAAACCCTTTTGTGGAAATTTTTATTTTTTTGGTTGTTTTTGGGATTTTCAAAATTTTAGGGTTTTTCAAACTATTTTGAATGTTATTGGGTTTTTGCATCTTAACTCAATGGAGGATTACAAGATACAAAGAGGGTTAACTTGTAAAAATATGAGAGCATGGCTTAATTTTCTCTCAAAATGATGAGAGTGTGGCATGTCATTATGTATATTAGGAATCCAAAAGAGATTATTTATTAGTGAAACAATCAAAACAACTTAAAGACATAACTTCTAAAACACAATCCCTAGGTTGAGCTATGTGATAATAAAACAAGAAATATAAATTAAAAATATATAAACAATGCTTTTACATCCCCTAAAAACATGTTTGAAAATTAGTATAAAGATTCTAAGCTCAGCTTGTATATGTATAAGTCTTCATTGATGCTTGATTCCTTGTATTGAGAGAACCTCTTCTTGTGTACACATAGTCTAACCTTTGGCTTGGAGAGAGGGAGAGAGAGAGAGAGAGAGAGAGAGAGAGAGAGAGAGAGAGAGAGAGAGAGAGAGAGAGAGAGAGAGAGAGAGAGAGAGAGAGAGAGAGAGAGAGAGAGAGAGAGAGATCATTGATGAAACTTCTTGGATTAATTTGGGAGAGTAAGTTTACATTAGGAAGATTTATTAATGAGAGGTTTGAGGGTTTTATTTATAGATTCCTTAAACTAATATAGACCATTCATCTCATCCTAAGATGGAGGGTAGAGGATAAATCCTTAAATCCATGATTACACCATTAGAGTGTGTAAGATATGCCATTTAAGGCCTTTTTGGACTATGGAAATAATTTTAGAAAGAAAGTGCAGTCATTAGTCATATTGAGTGTGTAAGAGGGGAAGAGTGTGCAAGAGGGGTGTAATAGATATAAGAGTGTGTGTAAGTGGCCATGTCATAAGCCACCTTTCCCACACTCCACTCCATTCCATTAGATTAACCCTATGACATCAACTATGTGAGGTAATAATTAAATTTTTATTTTAGGAAAATAGTTTATTCTAAATCCATTGAATTTCCTATTAGAGGAACTATTAAGATAATTAGTTGGCAATTAAAAGAAAGGTAAGGTTTATAATGTTTCATTGTTAATCAAGTATTAACTTAATTAACATGTGAAGACACTTTTAAAGGGATGATTTAATCAAATATTCACTATATAATATACATTATTTAAGATGATCCATTACCCCAATTAGGGATGTATCATTATGATTTTGGTTTAAAACATCGTTAGGAATGGTAAAATAATTCCATGAGGCCATGATCAGAAGAGTTCACAATAAGAACATCAAAATATCTAAATACAAATGGAATGCAACACACAAGGAAAAACCAAATTCCTATTCAGAATATGAGAATAAGAGATATGAAGCTAGTATAAACTACTTCATTATATAGGTAAGATAAAATAGAAATATAGATATTCTAACCAATGTGGGATAGAATAATAACCCACTAAAAGATGAAATATCTAACAAGACACTAGAAAACATGAGTAAATACATGAAATACTCTAACACCCCCCATCAAGTGAAGTTGGAAGATGTCTACATGAACACCCCCCAAGGACAACTTCTAAAACCCCAAGCATGCCATGAAACTCAACGAAATAAGGTGATGCAAAAGGCTTCATGAAGATGGAAGATGTCTTCATGAAATGAATATGGAAGATGTATTCATGAACAACCCACAAGGACAACTTATGAAACCCCAAGCTTGCCATGCAACTCACAAAAATGAGTTGATGCAAAAGGCTTCATGAAGATTTCTACAACCTGCTACTAAGTTGGAATGTACTCAAAGATAAGGATGCCATATTAGATGTGCTAATGAATGAATTGCATATGTATTTCAATGTGCTTGATCTACTAATGCTTAATTAGGTTGTGATATATATGAATTGCACTTGGTTATCACACCAACTTACATTGGCTAAATCCTACATGAAGCCAAACTCTATCAATAAATAACAAAGCTAAAGAACCTACTCACTTGCTATAACTATTGCCCTGTACTCAACATATATAGATGATAGTGCAATAGCCTATTGCTTCTTGCACAACTAAGAAATAGGTGAAGAAGAAAGGTAAAAGATGTAGCTAGAAGTGGAATACCTATCATCAAGAGAACTTCCTCAATTTAAGTCATTGTATCTAGACAACTAAGTGGAGCTCATGTGGTAGTGTAATCCAAAATGAGTAGTGCCTCATAGATATCTCAAAATCCTCTTGGCATCTTGCCAATGACTATCATAAGAGTCATGTGTAAACCTAGATATAAACCTGACTACAAATGAAATGTCTAGGTGAGTATGGGTCAAATACATAAGAATCCCAACCAATTGCCTATAAAATGTAGAATTAAAATGTGAATTAGTATAAGAGGTAGTGAGAGTCACTTTAGACTGAAAAGGAGTAAGACTTGGCTTACAATCAGCCATGCTAAAATGTTGAAGAAGATCAAGGATATACTTATGTTAACTCAAATAAATCCTTATATCTGACTGTGAAATATATAAACCAAAGAAGTACAAAAGATGAAGATATATCATGTCAAACTATGTTGAAATTTCCTGTTGAATAGTTTGAATCTGGGATAAGGATTTGCATGTAAGAAGCAGATAGTTAACATATAAGACTAGAATGACAATGTCTTCCTTAATACATTGAATATACACTATGGGATTATAATGATAGTGAATAAATCTAGTAGAGAAAAGAAATGAATCCATCTTACCATACCAAGCTTGAGGGGCCTATTTGAGACTATAAAGGGACCTCCTAAGTTGATAAACAAGATAATAATCATGAAAAAACCCAATAGGCTATTCCATATAGATTTACTTATGCAAGAATCCATGTAAGAAATCACTCTTCTTATCCATCTGATATACTAGCCAGCTTTGTGATGACACAAAAGAAAGTACAAGGTGAACAGAATCCATCTTGTTAATGGGGCACAAAATTATTAGAGTATTCAATACATTTAGCTTACAAGAATCCCTTTGCAAAAAAATGTGACTTATATTTGTTAATAGACCCATTAGCTGCATACTTGGTGTAGTAAATCCATTTACACCTGACCAACTTCCTTCCCTTAAGAAGAGTGACCAAATCCCAAGTGTGATTCTTCAACAATGAAGAATACTCATCTGTCATCACATCATCCCAATCCTATATCCTATGAGCCTATGAAAAATATTGTGGCTCCCTAAAAAATGTGTGACACAAAAGTTTAGTACCCATATAATGTGCACGATGATTCCAAGTAAGTGGATAATCCTATATGAATGGTGTTACCTCATCAGCTATAGTACAAGCCCACCTAGGCATAGTGGTAACATCAATGTGAACACGATCCTCATCTTCTATAACCTCTTCATGAATCTCCTGAACTAGATCTTAAAAGAATGAGTCCTTAAGAGGAGGTGAATCATGGAAAGAAGAATAAGTAGGCATGGAAGAAGATGAAGACTCATGAGATGTGAAGTGATCATCAAACTATACATGTGTTTGAAAATGAACATCATGAGTATCAGGGTGTAAAAGATGATAATCTCTCATGTCCTTGTAATACCTGATAAAGACCAAAGGTTTGCTCTTCTTATCCAATGCTTTCATTTTATTCTTTGGTATGAATTCCCAAGCAAGGATCCTAAAGACTCAGAAAATTGAGATATTAGGTTTGGATCTATACCAAGCCTCCTTTGGAGTCATATTCTCAAGTTCTCGATGTGGTGTGTGATTCTAAATGTAGTTTGTAAAATTAACTACCTCTACCCAATAGATAGGAGGTAAATCCTATGAATACATCATGAAATTATCTATCTCTTTCAAATTTATGTTTTTCCTCTCTACTAAGCCATTATATTGTGGATTATGAGCAATATAATGTTGGTGCATAATACCATAGGCTACTAAAAAATTAGTGAACTATCAACTGAAGTACTCCCCTCATCATCTATATGAAGCTTTTTGATGTAACTCAATGACTTTTTCTTGACCAAATCCTTAAATAATTTGAAATGAGCAAAGACATCATGCTTGTATTTAAGGAAATAAACCTAAGTTTTCCTCAATAAATTATCAATGAAGGTAAGTGCATACTTTAGTTCCATTGAATGAAGGAGTAGTAAAAACCGTCAAATCATTGTACACAAGCTCTAGTGGTGAAGAAGATCTCATGGGCATCCCCTTAGGAAATATATCCTAGTGTTTTTTCCCTAATGCACAACTGAGGTAGACTCCATCAAGACATGAAAGTATATGAAGACCATATACCATGCTGTGAGTTCTCAACTTCTTCAAATATCTATAGTTCAGGTGTCCAAATATCTCATGCCAAAGATAACTCTCATAATCTCCATGATAAACTAAACACATCCCTAGAGGAAGAGTATCATCAAAACTCTAAAAATAGTAAAGTCAATAATTATGATCAACAACACCCTATACAATGAGTGTGTATGGATCTAACAAAGATAACACTTTAGCACCCTATGGTGTGAAAGTCAATCACTTGCCCTGACTAAAATGACAAATCTGATAAACTAAAAGCAAATTGGTAGTGATGTCTGGAACATATAATGCATCATTGATGTGACCATAATATATATGTATGTAACCCTTCCCCTTAATAGAAATTAAGGAAGAATCTCCAACCTCAATGTTGGAAGTGGAACCCAAACCAAGAGAGACAAAAGATTCCTTAGAAGAAGTCATATGGTGTGAAGAACCAAAATTTATAACCCAACTTTTTGAAATAGGTGACTGTGATCTCCCAACAACATTAAGTGTTTTCCCATGCTCATGAGATGGAGGAGGATATATAAATATATTGTGTTTCCTAATGTCATCCTCTAAGGTTTGCATTTTCATGAAACACTTAGACTCTTCATGATTAGTACCCCCACAATAGGAGAAAGATAGGTTAGACTTATGCTTGGATTTAGAAGATGGGTTGGGTTTACATGTAGAAGTGTTGTTGGGCTTAGGTGCATTGGTGTTTGGGGTCTTGGATGCATTTTGAGGTGGAGGAGTGTTTTTATTTTTACCTTTAGTTTTTCCCTTAGACTTAGCATGAGAGGTCACTAATGATTTTTGAGAGGTGCAAGACTCAAGGTGAGACAATTTGGATTCCTCCCTATTGAGTCTCTCACAAAACAACTCAAAAATAGGCATTTTGAATGCAGTACCTAAGGCATCCATACTAGAGAAAAAAGTAGAGAAAAAGATTTGGAAAGGGCCACTCAACTTAGACAATATTAAGTAGACACACTCTTCATCCTTTTTATCTTAACCACTCCCCTTCAACTATGTCAACAAATTCTTAAACTCTATGTTATAAACTACAATGGAAGCAAAGTCATCTAGATTTAGTGAAGTGAGCTCCAATTCAAGTTGCATGACTCTCAAGTGGTCTACCTTCTTGAACAACCCTTTTAACTTAATCCACATTTTAAATGGGGTGTCACACCCATAAAAGTGAAATATAAGACTATCACTCACATAAATCCCAATTAAGCCCATATATTTTTCAAACTTAGAAAAGTTGCACAAAAATCGACATCGAGACAACCCCCCAAGAGATGTATTATAGGATCCCCCAATTTGGAACTTTTTAAAAGTAGTGATTTTTTATAATTTGATAACACTCAGTGATGGAAAATTAAAAACACATGCACTTTTGAGAAAATAAAAATCAAATTCAAGTTACCATTAAAAATTTATGAGCATTTCAATTTCTTGTAAAAATGGGTCAAAATAATTAAAATTCACTACAAACTGGATTTTTAGGCTAAATAAAAAAATAACATATTCATGTAACCACTCGTTGGAACCAAAAGTTCATCATAGACTTAGAAAAGTCAACATAAGTGAAAAATAGTCTTTTAGGTTATCTCAAGAAGCATGTAATCAAGTTTTACTTCTTTATGAAAAAATACAACTTATTACAAAAATAATGAAATTCTAGTCATGATAGGAAGATAATTATTGTTGTTTTGCTTTGGAAATTTGCTAAACTTGATGTTTTTCTTGTCAATGAGTTGTCTTCCACACAAAACATAGATTTATCCCCAGAAAGAGTAGTCTTAAGGCAATCAAAAAAATAAAATTATTGTTTTAAAAGGTAGTCTACTCACCCATGTCTAAAAAAGGAGAAACATTTTAGTCTTCATCCTCCACACAATAGAAAAGGAGTCTAATACATCAGATACAAAAGGAAAAATTATGATGTAAGCTTCAAATTTAGTTCTTTCCAACACCTCTCTCCTGCAAGTTAGAACATGGAGATATCTTTTTAGTAGTAAATGAGATTTGAAACACAGGTTAAGAAATAATACATAGTACATCCTCCTCAGATCTAATGCCTCATTATTTCATAGATCTCCAGAAAGATACACAACACCTTTCTCTTCACAAGAAGATACAATACAGATCTGTTATAACAAATAAATGAAATGCCTTCTAAGATCATGATGCCAAGAATAGATCTTGTGAAGATCTAGTAGATAAAAAAATGAAACTCAAGCCTCTTGTAAAGAATAAACAACCCTATCCTCTTGTCTCTTCTTTTTCTTTTTAATGCCTAGCTTATTAGGTGAAATACCAGATCCAATAACCCACATGAATGATAAACAAAAAACAATGCTTAGCTAAGAAAGATTTCTACTAGAAGAAAAAAATGACACTAAATTCAATATTGTAATGCAAAATTAGACCAAATGCCATTCCTTACTAAGAACACAAAATGACAAAAAATTGGCACTTTAGATCCCACACAACAACACTAAAACTCTAGCCAAGATCCAACACTAGTATGTAGATTTTAACACCACATGTAGAGAAAATCTCCTTGCAGATCTGAAACATTGTAGAATAAAAGATGACAAACTCAAAAAAGGCCAATCTTAGATTAAGATACCTCATATATGGAAAAATAAATGTAGGTTTGTAGTAGTCTCAACACTTTACTAAAAAATTAGATGCCAAGGATGAATGTTTCAATGCTAAAAATGCCAAACTCTAGGATTTCAGATCTTTAGAAAAAAACTATCTTAGATCTAAAATTGCATAAGTCCAAAGCTTCAACATCTTGGTATTCTTGTTAGTTATTCAATGTACTAATATCAAACCAACAAAAGAGATCTCTCATTTCTATAACTTAATGATAAATCAAATAAATTTCTTAATGCCAAATCAAATAATACACCAGAGTTCTTAATTAAATCTCAAGAAAGTCTATGCCAAAAGTTAGATCTCAATACCTTATAAAAATATTGTTGTAATAATTAGATCTAAAACTAAACATGAAAAAACAAGGAGACAAATCCAATGGAGGCATCAAGATCTTCTCTCTAAATTACAATCTAAGGGGTTTGAACTTCTTCAAGGCTCTGGTACCATGTTAGGAATGGTAAAAATAATCCATAAGGCCAAGATCAAAATATTTCACAACAAGAACATCACAATAGCTGAAGACAAATGAAATGCAACACACAAGGCAAAACTAAATGCTTATTCGGAATATGAAAATAGGAAATATGAAGCTAGTATAAAGCACTTGCTTATATAGGCAAGGTAAAATAGAAACCTAGATATTCTAACTAATGTGGGATAGAACAATAACTGACTATAAGATGAAATATCTAGCAAGACACTATTAAATATGAGTAAAAACATGAAATACTCTAACAAACATCAGTTGTGTGGGTAAATTAGGCCTAGTTAGATATTTCTAGTTAAACTTACATGTAGTTGTGGAAATTGATACTGAACATAGTTTAAGCATGAAATTGATTAAAATTAAGTGTCTACATTTTTCCCATGTTTGATAAGTCATTGATAGACACTATGGATAGTAACATCTTTTCAAAGATTGAAATAGTTGTCAAGAATAAATTTGATAACACTTAAAGAATGATGTTTTCAATCTTATCTCTTTGAAATTTTATTAGTCATTAAACTAATACTCATTCCCCAAATGGAACTTGATTATCCATGGATGCACCATCAAGGGGATGGTTAGGGAGGAAGTTGAAATAAACAATCCCTTGAAAAAAATAGAGGAAGAAGCCAGAATGAAATAAATGATAGACATGGCCCCAAAATGGGTGGTTCTAGTTGATCACAATAATGTGCCCCAATAGGGTGGATTTGATCTTTGACACAAGAGGATTCCCTAGTAGGGTGAATTTGATTGTTTATAAGTCTCAATGGTTTTCCCAATAGGTTATATTTTTACTTTGAAAAATGATGATTAGGCATTTAGATAAATTGATTAGGGTAGAGTAGACAAGGAGAGCTCTTGCAATAGCATTGCTGATTATACTTATATTGATGCTTCCAAATGATCCACAGGTTGTCTTAGTGTTGAAGAACAATTCTTATTTTAGGATTCTAAGAATCCATAGCATGAGTTGTAGGTTGCGGAAATTTTAATTGTCTATGATGGAATAGAAGTAGAGTGTGTGAGAGTTGTCCACAATATTTATATGATATGGTGGTTGGGAGACACCTTGGTCCTGAGTTTGTATGTATCTTGATATTTATGGTGGGTTGTGATAAAATTTATTAAGCTAAGAGCTATTCTAAATGGTTATTTACAATGGAGATTAAATTAAAGTTAATTGGTTAAAGAAAAATTAAGAGGGAAAGGTAGGCAGAGAAAAAATAGGTGATTGCTAGTTTTTACCTTGAACATCATGATAATTTTCCCATTATTTAAATGTATATTTAACTGGTGTACAATGTAAAATATCTAAAGCTTAAATTGTACTAAAAACCAAGTAGAATTAAAAGGATAAAGTGAAAGTACATGTAGGAACTGAAATTAATTTAAAGTTTTACACATACATCTAGATAGCTAATACACATCCTTACTGCATATCAAGTAAAATAAATTGAATCCAAGATATTTTCAACTAATCTATCATAGCATAAATTAGAAACCTTGTAACAAGAAATGTAGTTCAAAATTTAAAGAAACCATACAAATCAAAGACATAAACCAACAATTGAGAGAAAAGATAAATGACAATCAAGACATCAAACATGGACAATCTTTTCAAAATTCCTTGATCTCATTAATTGCTCCAAGTATATAAGAATTTTCTCTAAATTCTCTCTTTTAAAAAATGGTAATACTACCTATTTATAGAGAGGCTAGGCAGTATACCAGTCAATTACTAACATACAAATGTACATAGGAAAAAACATCTATCCTTTTTTAACCTTATTCTAGAATACACTTGTCGTTTATGTCTTACTAACCTAGAAGCAAATATGCTAAAGAGATATCATATATTTTTACAATATAATATTATATTTTCCAAAATGTTACAAAATATTACCAAATAAATTATTTAACTTGTTAGTGGGCACTTTATTGATTACTATTGGAGGTGTCTTCTGGCTTTGGCATGTTGTTGGTTGATCAGCTTAAGGTCTACAACTAGTTTCAACATGCACTCATCCTCTTGATCAGCTAGTTCATTCAAATTTGTATCATTTCTAGTCATAGCCTCCTTGATACTTTGGGCTTTAGGAATCCTTTCTCTATAAATGAGTATTATATCCAAGGTCTTTCTATTATCATCCCTTAACTTGCCTTGGCATTTCCCTATGATTTCTTGGATCACTAGAGTATCCTTATGCTTAAATTATTCATCACTTATCATTCATAAGGTTTTTAGCTATGTAGGATATACAATCATAGTACCAAGGTGATGTTTAATTCTAGAGAAAAATTCTTTGTCATCCTCCAAGAACTATTCCATCTTATTGTGCTATGTGCTTAGATTTTGAACTTTATCTACCATAATACCTAAAATTGTGCTCAAATGTCCCAAAATGATGGTTCTAAAGTCTAGAAGCTATCTTTTGATCTAAATGTTGATAAGTTCAACTATCTTATCCTTTGAGTCTTGCCATTGTATTACCAAGGCTCTGGCTACTGTAACCTATTATGAAAACTCACTCTCTCTTAGCTTCATGATCTTCAATGTATTAAACATGTCATAGAATGTCTCATCAAGCATCTTGATCATTTCTTTAGGTATTAAGAGGATAGCTTGAGTTTCCAAATTTTCCTTTTCCTTTGCTTCATTCCTATAATTCCTACTCTTGGTTGAGTTGATTGATATTTAACAAGGCTTTTTACATCTTCCTCATAGATGACATGTTCACCCAATTGTTGCCCTTCAACTAGAGTTAGGCCCACAAAAAGTTCTACCTTTTGAAAGGTTAATTCTTCAATACCTACCATAGCCTTCTTGGTGGTAACCTTTTCTAATCATGTAGTCTCAGGGTTGAAATCCACTATAGTGGTAGGTTATATGAATTTAGGAACCTTTATAATTTCAACCCCTATACTACTTTAGGATCCAGGCTCATCCATCTTCTTTCCCTCTACCCCAAGAGTCTATGTTATCTTTATCTCCTTTATCCATGGCTTAATATCATCTCGTACATCTATGTTGATAGTTTTTGTAAATGCCCATGAATGGGAAATGGAGGGTATTTTATACATCTTCCCATAAATGAAACAATATAGGATAATTAGTCCATCAATAGGGTATTCCTCAATAAAGAATTTTACATTGTTGGTTGGATGAACAAAGGTCAACTTTGGCTTCTTAGGTCCAATAGGCAATATGGCTAGTTTTGCTTTCCTCTTTTTCAAGGGTATCACTTGGATCATTTCTAAAATAGGTTCCTTTCATTTGTATTTTTCAATCTCCTCTATTTTATCATGGGGACCTATAGTTTTCTCTTTTTTGGACCTAGGGTCCTTTAGCCGGTTCTTACTCTTCATTTGAGTTATAATCCTCTATAATAATCTATAGATCATCCTCTAATATTTACTTAGGATGCAAGGAAATCATATTTATGTATTCAACAGGAGAGGGTGGTCTTTGAATAAAGGTTGAGGATGAAGTTCTTTCACCTAGCCTCTCTTCTAGCATCTCTATGTTAGGGCCTTATGGAATTTGTGCTTTGGGTTCATGATGAGTTGGTCTAGAGGGTCCAGATAGTAGATGATATTAGAGGGGGCCCATTTACCAAATATCACCTTGTGTCTTCTCATCTCTTTTCAACCTTAGCTTAGGTTTGATATTATAACTTTTAAGCCTTGCCAGTACTTCCTCAAATTTGTTGGATTTGATATAAATGGTGTCATGGACAAGGCCTATATTCATAGGTGGGCTTGAACAAATGTTTGGCCTTGAAGTACTTAGATATATTGTTATTGGGATACCATTATCTAATTCCATCTAACTAAAGCTTTAAATAGTTCCTATGATTGGATACAACATCTACATGCCTCTAGTCCTATAGGTTAGTCTTCCCAATGGTTAATGGCATGGAATGCAGCTGACCTTTCCTTTTATCCTTACATGTTTTATCAAGGATGTTAAGGAGCTGATAAGAAATCTCCTATTCTACTAACTTATTTGGGACATATAATGGTAATCTATAGGGTTAGATCCAAAGTCCTTCTATTCTAATCACTGTATAGTCTAGATATAACCATATATCCCCTATCAACTCTACATACTTCTTAATCAATGAGATAACCTTAGGCATAGGGATGCCTGTGATGGCTTCCACAAAAGTGAGGTAGATGTAGTCACAAATGAATTACATATTGTATCTATATTTAAAGATATAGAGCTTATAATAATGATGGGATATAGTAGTTTTGCTGGTGGGAGACTAGTTTCTTATGTTTGGGATTTTTGTGGAAGCTAATAGGGCCTCTAACAAGAAAGACATCATGAAGAATTGGTTGCTTGTTTTTCTCTTGATTACGTTAAATTTAATTTCTAAGTGAATTTTAATCATCTCCCTAATCAGAGGGGTAATCCCTTTTTCAAGCATGAAATAAACATAAGATACCTAGATTTTGTTGACAAGCAAGGTGGAAGGGGCTCCTAGTATCCTATTTAGCATGGTCATGATAACCCTAATCCCATGTTTGAATCTGATAAGTGGAATGTTGCCTATAGGGTCCCTAATGACATGGTTTCCTTACATCAGCCAAGGTTTGATAATAGTTTTTAAGTCATTTCTAGTGGTCCATTCCTTGATGGTAGCTAGGTTAGTTTGGGGTTTCTTAAGATTTTAATAATTATCAAAGGATAATGGTGCTATGTGTGTAATTTTCTTAGAGATATTTTCATGTATGATCTAGTCATGATCAATTTTACAATCCTTAAATAGAGGAATAAGGATATCAATGCAATAAATTACCTCAAGTTTAGCTACTGCATTATGTAGACTTTCCATCTAGACTAAAACCAAATCATAATATATTATGGATGTAATGGTATCTCTTTGTTCCTCTAGGGTGATGGATGGTAATTCTTCTATAGTCCAAAAAATCTTGAACCAATTCCTATTCCTATTGTTCAAAGCCACTACGTCCCATTCTGTCTTTGAATATCCTTCCCTCACTGTCTCAACAAAAATATAATTTTGTGTCATTAGTGAAAATTCTCTATGGTACCATGGCTTCTTAATTTTGAATTATTAGCTATTGAGTTTACCAAGGTATCTGATTCAATTTTTCTTCACTCAAAATGCAATTGAACTTGTTTAACTTGATTGTGGATTTTATTAGATTTAGCTCAAGGTTTTATGCAAGACTTAGGTATTTTCTATAGGCTTTAATTTGAAAGGTGATTTTGACTTAGGCTCATTTGTTTCTTCATATTTGATTAAAACTCATGCCTTTATACCTTTACATTTCTAGATGCACAAAATCTAGGTTCTATCATCTTTTGCTTATGTAGATCTTATGTGGCATCCATTTGGCATTTTTCATAAATACCTCAAGGATAACTAGCCATTGGATTTCAAATCTTTTTTTAGTCTTTATTTTTTGGATTGAAATCCAAGTATTAGTGTGAATCTTTAATTGTAGCAGAAAGGTGTGCATCTTATTAGTTCTTACGAGCATTGAGTTCTATAATTATGCCACTTGGCACATTCTCATGCTTCCTAGGCCATAACTTGTCTCTATATAAGAATGAGAGAGACCCTTCCATGTGTTAATATTTTATGTATCTGACACTTTGTTAAAAATTCATTTATGCTTTCACTTCGTTCAATCATTCTACCTCAAAGAAGTGAGAGCCATTGATCCTACAAAAGTGCATGATGTATAGTTATCCATACTTAGGTAATATGCCATTTTCCTAAGTTTATTTTGTGTTAATAAATATGCCAAAACTTAGGTTACGTTTCTTTATGCTAAGTCTTAGAACATGGAAAAAGGGCCCCTCAAATGTTATTAAGATGTGCCTCATGCTTAGGCAAAAGGCTAGACAAAGTCTAAAATTTATGGTCTCATTAATTTCAAATACATCATCATAGATTTCAAATGATGTTTGTGATAATTTAAATTTTAGACTCATGAATTTATTATAGTCGAATGTGAGGATGCTATGTGGTGCCTTCATGGGGTCTCCCAAGATCTTGAAGTTGATTCACTCTGTCTGACTAAGGTCCAGGATGAAACAAGGGTTATCAAATTGGGATCCAAGTATCAAGATATGATTGGTCCTTTTTAATGATTAAGGTTATATCTTAAATTTTATCCTAAGGTCTAATTATATTAAAAAATATAATAAGGTTTTAGGGTAAAACTAAGGCTTAAACCCTTTTGGTCTCAAGATGATCTCGTACCATTGGATATTTATCTCTACTAAAGCATAAACCATCTGATCATGATCTATGTGTTTGTCAACCATTGGTTGATTTTGACTAATAATGATGCCTTAGTTCATTTAAGTGGGTCCATGGATTAGTTTTCACCATTTGATCAATGTGTACAATGAGGTGAGGGCCTTTGAATTATGATCCAAGTATTTATGAACCATTAGATCTTGAGATCTCTTTGAACGATAAATATAGGCTAAGTCTTAGTTAGGTAGGTCCCAGTCTTGATGTAAGATAAACACATGGCATATATAAAAGAGTTCTTAAGGATTTTGACATTTCAACCTTTAACTTGATCTTTCTGATTAAGATCTGTGATGAAGTGAAGGCCATCAGATTGTGATCTGAGTGCTTGTTCATGATTTGTCCCAAAGGTTAAGACTTTTAGCTCTATTGGGATCCTTCACTTCATTAGATCAAATGAAGTGATGCAATGTGAGCCATTATATTTCATAAAATTCACTCCTTTTAAGATCAAATCTCAATCTTTCCTCACTATGTTTTGATTGCATCCCATGATGAAACGAGAATCATTAGATCTATATAGAAACGAGGACATTATGTTAGAGTCCACAAAAAATAAAATACTTAGGTTAAGAGCTTAAGGCTAAGGTTTTTTTTGTATTAATAAATACATCAGGGTATTAGATTTAAGATCTTAAGCTAAAGTGCAAATTAAAAGGGATCAAGTTAGGAGATATCAAAAGACCTTGTATCACCAACTTTAGGCATGGTAAGGATGATTTAGGAAATTAAAAGAGAGAATAATACATGAGGACTAAGAATAATTTTATCCCAAGGTTTGGTAGTGTTTAAGAAACATGACCAAGCCTTAGTATAAAATTAGGCTTAAGTTTAAAAAATTGGACCAAATGTTCTTGCCAACATATGATTTGAACTGAGGGTTTTAGGCTTAGGGTTTTGCTGAGGATCAAATTTCCATGGACCCAAAGTTAGTAAAAGCCTAGATATGACCAAGGTGTGGGACTTTTGATAAACATTTATCATTTTATCTCCATGAAACCTACACTTACATTCACAAGACAAATCATTAGTGAGGTTAGGAATATTAAAGCTCAATCATGAATGGAGAATAAACTAATTTATCAAAGAAGATGATCTTCACATTTTGTAGGAAAATTATGCATCATCAATGAACAAGATAGGGAATTTAACTAGAGTGGATGATCTTAAAATTTTAAATAAATAATCTTATCATTTTAATATTTT
The DNA here is from genome assembly GCA_037957365.1 of Torreya grandis. Classification (NCBI taxonomy): domain Eukaryota; kingdom Viridiplantae; phylum Streptophyta; class Pinopsida; order Cupressales; family Taxaceae; genus Torreya; species Torreya grandis. Next base: position 83,262 of record JARHVA010010394.1, on the reverse strand, counting down.
CAATGACAAGGTTTCAAAACATTTCAAGGGCCCCAATTTTTAAAAATAGGGGTATGTTAGCCCCAAAAAATGGTGACTCATAGGGGAAACATAGATATATGTTAGAACCTAGAGACTTTATTTTAGGCAAATAACTAGGTCACTTACCTTATTTTATCCCATGCCATTATCATGATCTATTTATGGTTTAAAAAAGATTTGAACATGAAGGATTAGGATTAACTATTAGAATATAGTCATGTTGTATGTGTGCTTTTACTCCACTTACTATTTTCCATGAGATATAGGAAACAACTTCCCAAGTTTCATATCTTTAATCAATAACACTAACTTAGAGAATGTTTAGATATTCATGAATAACCATGATTCTTTTTCAAGGAAGGCTTGGGTATAGCTCTACTACTAGCCAAGTGTCTATATCCCCAATCGAGATGCCTTTGGTTCTATTCAAGGTCTTGATCCACTGTTAAATAAGAATCCATAACCGTAGTGGAGATTACCAGAATCACTTATGCTTGAAAAGCTTTAGATTTTGCACTAAGTTCCTATTTTTTTGTTTTTCATATCTTTTGTGCTCTTAACAAGGCTGGAAAAAAAGATAGCCAAGTTTAAGGATTTGGTCAAGTGTTTGATCTTGAAAAAATCACCTATGGATGAAACCATTGTCTTCGGCAAGGATGTATTATTAAGTGAAAACATGAGTGTGTCCTAATAATTAAGATTTCATCTTGGGCATGCAACTCTTCTTATAACCACCTTTAGGTCGAGACAATGTTTAGGTTTTTATCGGATAAGTGGACTTTCCATTGGTATTTACTAGTTTCCCCATGTTATAGGATTAAGCACATGATTTATGCCTATGGTGATCATATGTATGAGGCTCATACCCTATTTTGAATCTTGAGAATTTCAAGTAAACTAGATAACTTAGAGCATAGGACTATCCAGAGGATTTATTAAGAGCAATGAACAAAGTAAAAATTAGAAAACAAACATGTAATAGAAAGAAAACACACAACCAAAGGAGAAAGAAAACAAAGAAAAAGCAAAAAAATATATACAAATAGGGAAAGAAAAGAAAGAGCTAAAAGGAACTAGCTAGCCGACCTATTCTAAATCTAACCAATCCTTATAGGTTTAATTCCATGAATAATCCTAGTAGAGCTACATCAAAATAATGCTTGATATATTTCCCATTAGCAGGCAATGTGAATTATACTCCTTGAAGATATTTTAGTTTGAAGGTGTTGCTGCCAAGTGTTTTTGTAATTTGATATGGGCCAATCCACATAGGTGTGAATTTTCCATGCTTGCCTTTGGGCTTAGATGCTTTGTCCCAAATGAGGACTAAGCCTCCTTGTTTGGATACCTTCACTTTGGACCTTTTATCAAACCATCTTTTCACGATGGTTTGATGTCTACTTGAGTTGGCAAAGGCTTCCTCCCTTACATCCTCCATCTGAATGATATCTAATAATCTAGAACTTGTAAGTTCCTAAATTTCTTCCATGTACTCCTACATGAATCTAAATGTGGTAATTTTGAGGATGATAGGGAAGATATGTTCTTGGACATACACCAAAAGAAATGGCGATGTCTTCAAGGCTTTCTTGATTCTAATCCTATCTACCCACAACACATATTTGAGGAGTTTGTGCCAAGTCTTGGGCTTGTCTTCTGTAGACTTTTTAATTGCCTTCATTAAGTTTTTATTGGTAGATTCAAAAGCTCTATTTCCTTAGGGGTAATGATTGGAAGTAAATTTTAGAGAAATATCATTATCATAAGCCCACTCAGTCATTTATATGGATATAAATTATGATCCATTATTACACACTAGAGAGACTAGAGTTCTAAACGTGGTACAGATGTTTTCTTTTAATACATTGATCACTTATATCCTACATTATTTGGTGGATATAACTTTAGTACACCTTGTACAATAGTCTATGGTAGTCAGGATGTATTTTTGGCCTTCAAAGGAATTGGGATTGATCACTGCAACAAAGTCTAAACCCCATTATATAAAATGTTTATTGACCATGACTGGTTGTAAAGGCATGGTTGCCTTTGGTTCCTTGGTGCTGAATATCTAACAAGAATGGCATTCCCTTATGTGCTTATGAGCATCATTAAAAATAGTGGGCTAATAGTACGTAGATCTAAGGATATTATGGGATGTGGTTTTCCCTGATGTATGTACATCACCTAAATTCTCATAGAATGTGCTCATGATTTTTGCAACCTCTTATTTTCAGACACACCTTAAGAAGATTCCTTTAAAGTTTTTTCTATATAAGACCCCATTTTTTATCAGATAATGGGTAACTTTCAATCTAAGATCCCTCTTTTATTCTCTGATCAATCTTGTAGGACAGACACCATTTATTAGCAAGTGAATAATAGGATAATACCATTCATTATTTTGGAAACTTTGTTGATCAACCTATATTATGATTATCTTAGGTATAACATTAGCAATCATTTGGATCAAGTCTTACCATCTTACCAATTTTGCCATTTTCATTTCTATGTTATATTATTGTAAAATTGGCATCCATTTACCTCTATGTTTTCCATGTTCATTATGACTCAACATTAGCTTGGTAGTAGGATCAAGTATAACAACATGTACCTTATTTCTAAGGAGATAGTTACTAAATTTGTTTACTACCTTAACTAGTGCAAGGGCCTAATTATCAAGCAAGGGGTATTTTAACTCAACATTATTTAGGTTAGTTCTCATGAAAGCAATAGGATGGTCACATCCTTCAATTTTTTGACTTAAAACTATAGCAATGGTATGATCTGAGGAGAATGAGTAGAGATAGAATTCGTTTGAAAAGTTAGGGCTTATCAGGATTGGTGCTTGGCTAATTACTTCCTTGATATCTGTAAAAGATTTCATGGAATCTTCATTCCAAGTGACCTTCATATCTTTCTTTATCATGTCATTCAAGGGTTTGAAAATATCTACAAAGATATAAATGAACTTCCTTAAAATTTTTATCTTACCAAAAAATTATTTTAACTCCCTACTATTTGGAGGTTCTATTTTAGATATGGCTTCCACTCTTTCAGGATCAATGAATATACCCTCTTTCATGATAACATGACCTAGTAATTTCCCTTCAGTGATGCAAAAAATACTTTTCTTAGGGTTTAAGGAAATTCCATACCTTCTACATCTCTCAAACACATGTTGTAAGTGCATAAAGTGATCTTCCCTATTTTTAGATAAAACTATTAGAACATCCATATATATAATGATACACTTACTAATTAGGCCTTAGAAGGCATGACCCATAGCTCTTTGAAAAGTTTCCCCCACACTGATCAATCTAAAAGACATATTTTTTTAGGTGAAGGTGCCCCATTTGGTTATGAAAGTTGTTTTCATCTTATCTTCTTTGTTAACTAGCACTTGGTTATAACCTAAAAAACCATCAAGGAAAGGCATCGTTGCTGACCCCAAAATAACTTGAATCACTTGGTCTAGAGAAGGAAGAGGATAATTGTATTTTTTAGAGGATTTGTTTAGATTCCTAAATTAAATACATAATTTGATTTCACCATTATTTTTCTTGACTAGAACTAAGTTGGCAACCCAAGTGGAATGCCTAATGGGAAACACAATCCTGGCATCCAATAATTTTTTGACATATTTATATATCATAGGTTCTAAAATAGGGTTCACACGCCTTTTTTTTTGTCTGAAAGGTTTATATTTTTCCTTTAGAGGGATGGTGTGAGTGATGAATTTTGGATCAAAAATCTTTAGGTCATAATAAGACCATTCTATCACATCTTTGTACTTCATTAAGAGTTCTCTAGTTTTCTTATTTTCTATTGTGTGCAAGCTTTTCCCACATTGACTAACTAAGGTTGGTTTTGGAGACCAAGGTCAATAACATTATAATCCTTTCCATTTACTTTAGGAACCTTTGGATTTTTAACTAGCTTATCTTGATTAAACAATCTTTCTAGGGAAATCATTCCTTTAGGTATATTGTTATCATTCCATTAAATGACTTTACCATTGAATTTTATTTTAGAAGTATTTTCATCAATCTCATCAATGATGTGGGCTTCAAAAGATCCTAAGTTTGTCATGAATTCTAAGATCTATTGGTCATCACTAAATACTTGTAAATGGATCACATTGTTCAGGACAGAGGGGAAGGGTACTAACTCAATGCTAAAATTAAGAAAATCTTAATTAGGCATGAGGTTGGCCGTAATAGAAGTAGGATCATTAGCATCTCAATTCTCTTCCCTAAGAATGGAAGTGATGTTAAATGCATCAAAGGATTCAATGAGGTCCCAAACTCTAAATTTATATCTCTTAAGATATGATAATTTGCATTGGTATTTGCTCCTCACTTGGTTAACTGCTAAATCTGAGTCATCATATACTAGGAGCTCTTTGTCTTTGTCCTTGATAACAAATTATAAACCAAGGATGAGGGCTTCATAATTATCAAGGTTATTAGTGCAAGGGAATTTAAGTTTATAAGATGCATGATACTTCTTATTAGTAGGGTCTATGAGGACAACCCCTACTCTTGATCCATATTTGCATCTAGCACCATCAAAGTATAGGTTCCATAACCCTGGGATAACATGAGAGGTTTTAGGATAATTTGTATTTGGAGTTTCAAGGGTAAAGACTCCTAAATCAAAGTAAATGATGTTGACTCTTTCATTTACAACATTATACTCAGTGATCATGTGTTTCATCCTAGGTTCTCTCTCAAATTTAATCTGATTAGGGACACCTTTCCAAGGTAACCATAGATGTGAACAATTTGTGGAGATATAACCATTTAATGACTTAGTCCATTCTCTACTTAGTAATTTTCCATAAATTTTAGGAATTTCAACTACCTTGATATCAATGAACTACTAAACCCTAGGTTCAGATGCTAACTACATATGAACATTTAGTAATTCATTGATTACTTTTACTCTAGATTTGTCTAATTGAGTGACAACTCTATCAGACTTGATGGGTGTTAAGCCAAGATACTTGAAAATGCCTATAGGCATAATGTTAGTTGAAGCTCTAAAATATAACAAATAGTTTTGTTAATTTTTACCAAACATCCTAATAGTGAGTAGGAAAGGTGGAGATTCTACATTTGTTTTTTGCATGGTTACATTTGCACTATTAGCTTTGGGAGGTTTCATAGACTTCTTTGACAAAGATTCCAACAATAATTCTCTTTTCTCTATTATTTGTGTCAGTTCATGTAGAGTAATATTAGCCTTTATTTTATTCATGTATTCAACAATATTTTAACCAATTTTATTTGAAGAATCAAGAATATCAATAGTGTGTTTAGAAGTATTCCCTTTGGATAGTTATAGATTGTTGCTTGAAGAAGTGTCTAGGGGAATCCCAAAGTTGTTTGGGAGAGTAGAGATATTCAAAGGCTGATTATAATATCTATTTATTAAAGGATAAGTCTTCTTTAATAATTTTTGAAATGCTTGGACTTCTTCAGGCATGTCAGCAAGTTCATTGTCTTCTTGAAAGGGGAAGTCAAAAGTATCCACCATGTTAAATTGGCTAGATGATTTAGATCTAGAAGTAACTACATCATTATATTTATTAAGTACTACCTCAAAGGTATCTAAATCTTCTTGGAATGCTTCAAAAGCTTTGTAGAACTCAATACTATCCATTTCATCATGTTTAGCAGTAACATGTACCCTACAATAGTCATGTAAAGCAATATCAATAAGATTAATATCCATGGGTTTCTTGATAGAAGATGGTTCATTACTTTTTCTATTGTAGAATTTATCATTCTGAAACCTATTATTTTGTGTATTAAACTTTTTAAATGTAAATTTCTTTCTAGAGCTTTCACTACCATTATCAACTTACTTTTACAGCTGAAGAAAGTCAGTGCTTAACTTTTGGACCATCTTTAGGATAGACCCATTCTAATTATTAGGAGTTTTATAATTATGGACTTGGTTACTATTGACACTAGCAGTTGGTATTAAGGTATTTTGATTACCTATATTGAATCCATTGGTAGCAGGGTGACCTAGGAATCCTAGGTTTTGATTTGGAGCAACATGATTAAGAGGCAATTGGGTCATGTTTGGGAGCTGATTCAAGGTTGGAGTATTCTAATTATTGTTTAGGAAGATATGTAGGGTAGGTATTTAAGGATTAATGATTGGAATAGATTATGCCAATTAACCTTGTGGTTGCATCTAGTCATTAATGATCACTACTTCAACATAAGATAAAGCTAAAGTGTTCATGGTTCCTAAAACTCTCTTAATAAACATAGAAGTCATGGGGTCTAGGGCATCTTTATAAATCTCTAAATAAAAAGGATCATTAGGTATTTAAGGATCAATGGTAATACTATACATCTTTTTAAATATGGCATGAATGCTCTTATAATCTCATTAGCATCCCTTTTGAGAGTGGTAAATTGATGATACAAAACACATGGATTAATTATTTTTCCAAATTGATCAATGAAGATATGATTAAAGTCATTCCAAGTAGTGATAAAATTATTAGGTAAGTTAAGGAACCACTCATATTGAACATATTTGAAAGTGAAAGGGAATAATCTACATTCTACATCTTCATGAATCACATTCAATATCCTTAATGTAGATTTAAATGACTTGACATGTTCTTCATTAGTTGTGATATTACTGGGACTGAAATTTGGTAAATATTTTTTAGGGTTGTGGGGTAAGTCATTTGTATCACCTTGTACATTAATGGGATAATTCCCTAACCAATCCATACCTAGGTGAAGGCTGAATGCAGAAATACCTTACATATGTGATGTTGTTAGAGATTTAAAATGCCTACGTCTACCTTTTTCTCTCCTAGTTCTTCTGTGTTTTATTAATTCAAATAATGGTTCCCTTGTTTATGAATCAGATCTAGTTCAAATACTTGGTAATTCCATCTTGAAAATTAAGGATCCTATTTGAAATACAGTATGTCAAGTTAATCTTTACAAAGGACAATGATCAGACTTGCATAGTAAGCTCATTCTATAAAGATTTATGTAAAAGGTGACAAAGGACATCAAATTTCAGCTAAACTAGCTCAAAGATGTATTTGATCATGAAAATATGATCAATATTTACAACCTTAAGTTCAAATAAACTCAAATTCATAAAGGATATATCAATATTTAAATAAAATAAATTGTTCTAGCCTCAAATACTATGAATTCTCAAGTCTAAAGTTATCCTTATCAAGATTTAACTATCTATTTTTAAATAACTATGATATTTTCCTAAGTAAGCCCAAAGATGGGTTGAGGATCATGAGGATTAATTATATTTACACTTTAGAGCAATGAATTATTCAAAGGTGCAAATAATTCACCAACCTTTAATAAAAAAACACCAAAGTCAATATAGATCATACAAAGGCCCTCCTTTTAACGCCAACAGAGCTCCTCATGTTGATGCTTCTAAATGATCCATATGTGCTCTTAGTGTTGAAGAACACTTCTCATTTTATCATTCTAAGAATACATGGCATGAGTTTTAGGTTGTGAAAATTTTAATTGTCTATGATGGATTAGAAGCAGAGTAATGTGAGAGATATCCACAATATTTATATGATATGGCAATTGGGAGCCACCTTGGTCTTGATTTTGTATGTATCTTGATATTTATGGTGGGTAATGATCAAAATTCTTAAGCTACAAAATATTATAAATGGATATTTACAATGGAGATTAAGCTAAAGTGAATTGGTTAAAGAAAAAGTAAAAGGGAAAGGTAGGGTAGAGAGAAAATAGGTGATTGTTAGTCTTTACCTTGAACATCATGACAAAGTTTCCATTATTTAAAAGTATATTTAACTAGTGTACAATGTAAAATAGCTAAAGATCAAATTGCACTGCAAACTATGTATAATTCAAAGGATAAAGTGAAAGTATAGGTAGGAACTAAATTTACTTTAAAGTTTTGAACATACATCTAGATAGCTAATGCACATCCTTAATGTGAAGCAAGTAAAACAAAGTGAATCCAAGATCTTTTCAACTAATCTATGATAAAAAAAAAAGAAACCTTGTGACAAGAAATGCAATTCAAATTTAAAGAAACCATACAAATCTAAGACATAAACCAACAATTGAGAGAAAAGTCGAAAGACAATTAAGACATCAAACATGGACAATCTTTTCAGAATTCCTTGATCTCATTAATTTATCCAAGTATAAAAGAACTTTCTCAAAATTATCTCTTTTAAAAAATGGTGATACTGCCTACTTATAGACAGGCTAGATAGTATATTGGTCAGCTCATAAGATAAAAATGTACAAAGTAAAGGACAACTATCCTTTTTTAACCCTGTTCTAGAATACACTTGTCTTTTATGTCTTCCTGACCTAGAAGCAAATATGCTACCAAGATAGCATGTACTTTTACATTATAATATTCTATTTTATAGAATGTTACAAAATTTTACCAAATACAATATTTAACTTTTTGGTTGGCCCTTAGTTGATTACTAATAGAGGAGTCTTCTAGCTTTGGCATGCTCTTGGTTGATTATCTCAAGGTCTACAACTAGTCTCAACATGCACTCATATTATTGATCAACTAGTTAATTAAATTTTATATCATTTCTAGTCATATCCTCATTGATACTTTGGGCTTCAACAATCATTTCTCTAGAATTGAGTATTATATCCAAGGTCTTGATATTATTGGCCCCTCACTTGCCTTGGATTTTCCCTATTATGTTTTGGGTTACTAGAGTAGACTTGTGCTTAAATTATTCATCACTTATCATTCCCAAGGTTGTGGATTGTGTAGGATTTGGAATCATAGTACCAAGGATATGTTCAATTCTAGTGATAAGTTTTTTGTCATCCTCCAAGAACTCTTCCATCTTATTGTGCCACATGATTAGATTCTAAACTTTATCTACCACAATACCTAGAATTATGCTTAAATTCCCCAAATTGATGGTTCTAAAGTCTGGGAGCTATCTTCTAATTTGGATGTTGATAAGTTCAGCTATCTTATCCTCTAAAGCTTACTATTATATTACCAAGGCTCTGGCTACTATAACCTGTTGTGATAACTTACTCTATCTCAACTTCATGATCTTCTATGTATTAAACATGTCATAAAATGGCTCATCAAGCATCTTGATCATTTATTTAGGTATCGAAAGGATATCTTGAGTTTCCAAATTATCCTTTCCCTTGTCAAATTAGCAATCCTTTACTTTATTCCTCTAATTCTTGCTCTAGCTTGAGCTAATTGAGCTTTAAAAATACTTTATACATCTTCCTCATGGATGACATGTTCACCCAATTATTGTCCTTTGAGTGAAGTTAGGCCCACAAAAGGTTACACCTTTTGGAAGGTGAATTATTTAGTACCTACCATAGCCTTCTTAGTGGTGACATTTTCCAATCTTTTAGTTTCAGGGTTGAACTGCACTATAGGGGTAGGTTCTTTGAGTTTAGTAACCTCTAAAATTTCAACCCCTATATTGCTTGAGGATCCAGGCTCATTCATCTTCTTACCCTCTACCCCAAGATTCTCTATTATCCTTCTCTCCTCTTGTTCCTTCATCATTTCCACTATCCATGGCTTAATATCATCTTGTACATATATATTTATTATTGATAGTTTTTGTCAATTATTATGAGTGGGACATGGAGGAGATTTTATGCATCTTCCCATAGATGAACCAATCTAGGATAATTAGTCCATGAATGGTGTATTCCTCACTGAAGAATTTTATGTTGTTGGCTAGATGAACAAAGGTCAGCTTTGGATTCTTAGGTCCAACAAGAACTATGGTGTCATTGGGATCATTTATAGATAAGGTTCCTTTCCTTTGTCTTTCTTAGTCTCCTTTATTTGCTCATGGGTACCTACAATTTTCTATATTTGGACCTATGGTCCTTTAGCTAGTTCTTCCTCTTCATCTAAGTTATAAGCCTATGTAATCATCTTTAGAACATCCTCTAGTGTTTCCTTAGGATGAAAGATAATCATATCTATGTATTTAACTAGAGAGGGTGGTCTTTGAGGCAAGGTTGAGGATGAAGGTCCTTCACCTATCCTCTCTTCTAGCCTCTCTACACTAGGGCCTTGTGGGATTTATGCTTTGGGATGATACTAAGTTAGTCTGGAGGGTCCAGGTAGTAGATGATATTAGAGGGGCCCCATCTACCAAATCTCACCTTGTGGCTTCTCATCTCTTTTCAACCTTAGCTCATGTTTGATATTATGCCTTTTAAGAATTACCAATACTTCCTCAAATTTGGTGGCTTTGGTATAAATTATGTCATGGACACCAAGCCTATGTTCATAGGTGGGCTTGAACAATTATTTATCCTTCAGGTGGTTAAATACATGGTTTTTGAGATCCCATTCTCTAAGTTCATCTAACTAAAACTCAAAAAAGTTCTTGTGATCGGATATAACATTTACATGCCTCTAGTCATATAGGTTAGTCTTCCCAATGGTTCATGGCATGTAATGTAGCTAGCCTTTCCTTTTAACCTTGCATGTTTTATTAATGATGTTAAGGCACTAATAAGCAATCTCTTGTTTTACTAACTTAGTTGGGACATATACTAGCAATCTTTAGGGTTGGAGACAAAATCCTTCTATTATGATCACTATACAATCTATATATAACCATATATCCCCTATTATCTCCATATAATTCTTAATCAATGGGCTAACCCTAGGCATAAGGATGCCTATGATGACTTCTACCAAAGTAGGGTAGAGGCAGTCACAAATGAATTGCATATTATATCTATATTTAAAGATGTGGAGCTTAAAATAATGATGGGATATAGTAGTTTTTCTAGTGGGAGACCAGTTTCTTATGTCTAAGATTTTGGTGGAAGCTAATAGGGCCTCTAGCAAGAAATACATCATTAAGAATTGGTTGTTTATTTTTCTCTTGATTACATTAAATTGCCTTTCTAAGTGAATGCTAATCATCTCCGCAATGAGAGGGATAATCCCTTTCTCAACCCTGAAATAAACATAAGATACCTAGATTTTGTTGACAAACGAGGTGGAAGGGGCTCCTGATATCCTATTTAGTATGTTCATGGTAACCCTAATCCCTTCTCTAAACTGAGAAATTGGAATGTTGCTTGTATGGTCCCTAATGACATAGTTTCCTTGCATCAACCAAGGCTTGAGAATAGTGTCTAAGTAATTTTTGGTGGTCCATTCCTTGATGTTAGGCAAGTTAGTATGGTGTTTCCTAAGCTTGTAATAATTATCAAAGGCTAATGGTGCTATGTATAAATTTTTACTAGAGCTACATTCATGTATGATCCAATCATGATGAATTTTACAATCATTAAATAGAGGAGCAAAGATATCATTGTAGTGGAGTACCTTGAGTTTAGCTACTACATTATGTAGACTTGTTGACTAGACTACAACCAAATCATATTATCTTCTAGAGGTCTCCCAAGATTTTGGAGTTGATTCACTCCATCTAAGGTCTAGGATGAATCAAGGGCTATCAAATTAAGATATATGCATCAAAATATGATTTTTCCTTTTTAATGATTAAGGTTATATCCTAATTTTTATCCTAAGGTCTAATTTTACTAAAAAATATAATAAGGTCTTAACATAAAAATAAGGCTTAAAGTCTTTTGGTATCAAGATGATCTCACACCATTGGATCTTTATCTCCATTGAAGCATAGACTATCTGATCATGATCTATGTGTTCATCAACCATTAGTTATTTTTTATTAATACTAATGCCTTAGTTAATTTAAGTGGTTCCTTAGATTAGTTCCTACTATCTAATCAATGTGTATGATGAGGTGAGGGATTTTGGATTATGGTCCAAGTATTTATAAAACATTGGATATTAAGATCTCTTTGAAAGATAAACATGATTTAAGGCCTAGTTGGGTGGGTCCCATATTTGACATAAGATATACATTTGGTAGCTCTATAAGAGTTCTTAAGGCCTTTGACATTTCAACCTTCAACTTTATTTGTCTGATTAAGATTTGTGATGAAGTGAGGGCCATCAAATTATGATCCAAGTGCTTGTTCATGATTGGTCCCAAGGGTTAAGCCTTTTATCTCTATTGGGATCCTTAACTTCATTATATAAATTGAAATGATGTAATGTGAGTTGTTATATTTCATAAGATACACTCTTTTTAATTTCAAATCTTGATCTTTCCTCACTTTATTAGATTGCATCCCGTGATGAAGTGAGCATTGTCAGATCTACAGAGAAGTAAGGATGTTACATTAGAGTCCATGGAAAATAAAATACTTAAGTTAGATCTTAATACTAAGGTTTCATTTGTATTAATAAATACATCAGGGCCTTATATTTAATATCTTAAGTTAAAGTTTAAATTAAAAGGGATTAATCTAGGAGATATCAAAGGACCTTGCATCACCAAATTTAGGCATGGTTAGGATGATTTAGGAAATTAAAAGAGAGAACAATACATGAGGACTAACCATAATTTTATTGTAAGTATTGGTAGTGTTTAAGAAACATGATCAAGCCTTAGTATAAAATTGGGCTTAAGTTAAAAAAATTGGACCAAATGTTCCTGCCAACATTGTTCCCACCAACATTTGATTTGAACAGAGGGTTTTAGGCTTAAGGTTTTGCTAAGGATCTAATTTCCATAGACCCAAGGTTAGTAAAAACCTATATAGGACCAAGCTATGGGACTTTTGATTGATATTTATCATTTTTATATCCATTAAACTTGTACTTAGATTACAAGACAAATCATTAGTGAGGTTAGGCAACTTAAAGCTCAATCATTAATGGATAATAAGCCAATTTATCAAAGAAAATGATCTTCAAATTTTATAAGAACCTTATGCATCATCAATGAACAAGATAGGGCATTTAACTGGAGTGGATGATCTTCAAATTCTAAATAAATAATCTTATCACAATAATATTTTCAATGACAAGGTTTTAAAACATCTGAAAGGCCCCAATTTTTAAAAATAGGGGTATGTTGGCCCCAACAACTTCCAATATATTAATTTTTGATATAAAACCAAAATAATATGTACCATGATATAAAATACCATGAAAACCAATCCATAATGGGCATAAGGACTGACCCCTAATCCAATAGACAAATAAAAACATTGTACCAATGATAAAAACCATGATGACAATTTTGTCAAAGGCCAATACATGGACTCAAGTGCAATTGTGTGATAGGAAACACCATATCATGACATTAACAACACAATAGACTGATTTAAGGTGATAATAGAAAAGGGAAACAAATAAATAATAAAATACAAATTAAAAGAAAAGCAATCGAAAGCATCTAGTTACTTAAAGGAACACACCAAGAATAGTTAAAGATAATAATTATGAGTCAACAAATAAAGATAAAAAATAAGTAGTTAGAGAATTAGTTATATGTGCATGAACATTAGGTGTTAATATTATAAATTTTTATTCTAAGATATAGAGGAAAACTAATAGGATAAGATGGTTTTTGAATGGAAGAGGGGATATAAGAAAAAATAATGGGTGGATGAGCTGACTCCAAATTCCCCAAGAAAATGGATGATATGCACATAGTCCTATAGAATTCATGCCAAATGTAGTTCTCATAAGGATATGGTTGTTTCTCTAAATTTTCACTAATTGCATTCAAATGGGAAAGAAACTAAGGTTAAGAGTTATGGGTTTGATGTTACCCAGATTTAGTGTGCACTGTATCCAAGCTTTCTGGGAGATCCTCTTTGGCTGTGGAGGAAACACCTGTAGTAAAAATGAAACCTAAACAAGAAAGATGTTAGAAGAGGATATGGTGGACTGCCAAGCTACGTGCTCGGTCCTGGAAGCATGAAGCTCCTTAAGGGATAACAGTCCACTGTTTAAAGAAAAAAGTATTATAAAGGAATAAATGATAAATGACTAAAGAAATAGAAAAGTAGATTGTGTGTACATGTTCCCTACAATCTATGTGTCTCAGAATGTTATAGAAGGCTAGCTGAAGGTTCTGTCTAGTCTAGATGGGCTATTTGGATAGGTTTCTAGTTTGCTGATTTAGAACACAGTCATTGACGTCAATGGGTCTGTCGAGGTTAGTCTGGTAAATGATGCTAGTGTTGGTTGGGTTGCCAATGTTGGTCGGGGTTGTTGGCCTTGGATGGCTTTCAGGATATTTCTAGAATAGATAGTGGGGTTTTTGGAAGTTCAGAGGTTGGTGTAGGGTTGCGAGAAGGTGAATGAGGTATGAGGAAAGGTATAGGTGAAGGATTGGTGTGAAAAGTGGGTGAGAATAAGGGGAAGGCCTTTCAGCCCCTCCACGGAAGAAGTCGGGCCTCTTGATAGTATTTAGAAATATTAATGAAAACTAATTGACAATATATTTTGAAATACTAAAATAAAAACCAGAGTACTTAGATTTATAAAGTAAAGACCCAGAGATGTCAGAATAGTGATTCCTATTGTGGCTGATGTGACCGGTGTTGTGAGCCAATGAAGCAAACATGGTTTTCTACAATTCAATAGCTCAAGGTCCTCATACAATCTTTCAATCTAGTCTCTAGAATGATTTGTGCAGAGCTTCGATAGCCAGGAGAATGATAGTCGAGTTTTGGTGCTTGAAATCATAGAGTGTGCATGCGAATGTGTGAGAAGGTGGTGTTAGCTCAATGTTAGAGCTTGGCTTATGTAACCAATGTCGGCAATCCTACCAGCATCGGCATAGAATTGCTGACATCAATTGAGGTTTGATTGACGTCAGTGGAGAAAGAATAGGTAAAAGGGCTATTTTTAGCTCTTTACCCATTTTTCCACCCACCAAGTGCCTTTTCCATTGAAGAACGGTCAAAATAAGGGCTTATGAGGCACGAGAGTTGGTTAGAGAGTTAAGATAGAGTGATAATAGGTCATGGGTAGTTAGGATTTGGAGGACCTAGTCTCAAGCTGACTCATAGGCTAAGAAATGGTCTTAGGGTGAGGTGTCTAAGTGAGGTGTCCAAGGTGAGGTAATTAATTTAAAATAAGTAGTTTTTAAATTAATAAGGTGTGCAAGTGTGGGTTAGGAGTGTTAACATTTAGAAAGGTACCTAAAGGAGGTTGACACAATATTGGTGTCTACATCTGCCCCTTTTTGTCTTGTGGTTTGTTCTAATGAACTACAAGACAAAAATAGATGTAGGTTGCCCCATGTATGGGATGAGGTATTCCCCCTCAAAGAGGGAATCAAGAGAAGGTAATCCAAAATTGGGCGCTGATTTGATAGGTAGTGGATGGGTAGGGTGAGGTTGGAGTGTGAACACTACAATAGTTGAGATTGCATGTATACCACTTCACTTGATAGGCAGGTCAAATTGTTGCAGGCAAGGTCGAGGAGGACTAAAATTGAAGTAACTAGTCCCCAGCTTATTAGTGGTAGTTGATTGGGTTAAAACAATCAAAGTTGTAGCTCTAATGGTTGAGGATAACTAAAATTAAATTAACTAGTCCCCAGCTTATTAGTGGTAGCTGATTGGGTTAGATCGATCAAAGCTATAGTTCTAATAGGCATCGTGTTCCAAGTATCTGGGCTAGGAAGTGCTCTTGGAAAACACAAAAATGTCACAGATATTGGGGATCAACTTGGTCATGATTTGATAATATGTGAGGGGTGCATACAATTTGCTAACTATTCATGAGGTAGCATATGTAATCAAAACAACCAAGGCAAAGTTGTTTCAAAAGTGGTCATGGTTTGAGGAGATAGTCACGATAGCCGAGGTCATTTGTCGGGTTAGGATGAGATATAATTGATCTCAAGTGTTGTTTATTTTGGTTAGGGAGATGTATGTGATCTCCAATGTTCCCCATGAGAAGTCTAAGGTGACTTCTATAGTGTCAAGGCTAGAAAGACTAAAAATGAGGTAGTTTAGGATAGGTGATGAGCCTAGGGTTTAGATAGTTGGTCCATTAAGTAGACGAACAAATGAATGGTTGAGCTAACTTTAGAAGACCCCATGTCAAATGAGTGTTGCCTAAATAGCCCTTATTTTAAGGGCCTCAGGCCAATATAGTTCTCCCAAAAAGGGAAAGTAGAGGGTAGGTTATGGATTGGGTCTGACTAGGTTTGGTCATGGTTGAAGTTTAGATGGTTAAAAAGACTAAAAATGAGGTAGTTTAGGATAGGCGGTGAGCCTAGGGTTTAGGGTAGGCAATGAGCCTAGGGTTTAGATAGTTGGTCTATTAGATAGATGAAGGAATGAATGGCTGAGCTAACCTCAGAAGACCCCATGTTAACTAAGTGTTACCTACATAGCCCCTAGTTTAAAGGCCTCAGGCCAATGTAGTTCTCCCAAGAAGGGAAGAAGAGTCAAAGAGGTTGTTAGTTGTTTGCATAACATTTTCTAACATTTTTGCGTATGTGTTGGTTGGATGTAGGCTAGGTAGACATTAACACAATGAGACCATCTCCCTATATTACTGATGTGGATGCATCGAGACATCATAGGGGATGAGTGGGCACATATGGCCATTATAGGACTTGGTGGGTTGCGGCGATATTGCCAAGTTACCAGGGATGTCAGTTTGATGGTGGCATTAATCAAGTGGGATCATACCACCAACACCTTTCACCTATTGATTGGAGAGTTAACTGTGATAGTGGAAGATGTGTAACAAATTTTGTGGTTGCCAATACACGGGGCAGATTTATGTGTATGCTCAAGAGAGGAGCATGACATTCATATGGTTACATTGTTTGGGGAGCACGCTATTGATGTGACCTACCATTTGGTGAGTTTTGCCTATGAGCCTATTTATGTTGCTGATGAGGATGAGCATCGACTAGCCATCTTGATGGTGATCAGCATCAATGTATATGCCCTTCTTGATGTAGAGGAAAGGAGATTCCTGATCTCAATGATCAGGGTTTTGGTAGACATGTTAGGGGAGCAGATAGTTTTTGCATGGGCTCTAATATTTTTAGCTCAATTATATAGGGAGCTATGGGGTATCAGCCAGTGGCAGTGATATAGCTTATGTGTGGGCCACCTCCTATATTGTTGGGCTTATGAGCATATCATGGGTACACGACCTCTTGCCCTCCTAGTAGTGATTTAGGCTAGCTTTAGAGTTGGTTTCAGGTAGTGGTGAGAGGTCATGGCACAGACACATGTGGATGCTATCATTTGAGATATTGATTATTAAATGGGGGTATTGGATGCCCTGATCCCAGTAGATATCATTTGGAGGCTATACTTATTATATCTGACATTCAGAGGTCAGGCAGAGTAGCTAATGGGGGTTCAGAGCTTGTGATGGGTGAGGGGTAGGTGAGCTAGCGAGCTCAAGAGAGTTCTTGTTGAGAGAGTGAGACACTAGTATGGGCTGTTATAGGATGTGCCACCTACTCTCTCATAGTATAGATAGGACGATATTGGGGCACCCATCCCATTGTTAGAGGAGACAGAGTGGCCATATTTTGAAGAGATACCCGCAGGTCCCAGTGCAGTAGATCTAGGGTGTACGATGGCCTACTCGACTTGGTGGGTAGGTCACTATGTTGGGATTTAGAGGGGATCACCTCCCGATCTATAGGTGGTCAATAGAGAGAGGGATGCTACCATTTAGGAGAGAGATGTAGCATGAGCACAGGTGGTAGTGCTTTAAGGACAGGTGATAGTTTTGATAGCATAGGTGGTTGCCCTGACAGGGCAGGTTACTACATTACAGGGGTAGTTGGCCACATCCCAGGCATAGGTATTGGTAGGGAAAGGTTTTAGAGGGATGGGCCCTATTCAACTGCCATCACAGTAGCCACTAGTTTAGCAGCCACCTCAGCCACAGCCACAGCCACAAAGTTCTCAATAGAGCATGGCATTGGGATCGATGGGTCCACCACAAATTACACCTATATCTAGGTACCATACTATGTTAGACAAGATCATGTATTATGAGGGTGCCATCAAAGGATTTCCATAGATATAATGATATTCTGAGATGTTAGCTCAGTAGAGATCTGTGTCGTGTGCCACTACCTCTAGTTCTTGGAGATGGCAACAGTCAGAGGGTGGAGACGATTCAACATCTTTGCAACCACCACCACCACCATAGCCTTGAGGTGTTTGTAGTTAGTTGAGGTGTATATATATACCATCTTGCATGTCGTTGATGCAAGATGTACATACATTTTGAGAGAGGCACATATATATTGTACTATTTTGGATATTTTTGATGTATACCTTCATTTGACAGTTATATATATATGAGATGTTTTTGATATTGACATGTTATGGATGTGACTTTGTGTTAGTTGTTTTGGTTATGTTAGTGTTTTTATCATTTCCCATATGTTAGATGGTACATGCTTGAAATGATGAGTGTATGATGATGTTATAGCCTTTTCCATATTGTGTGATGGTGTATGTTGTAACATAGGTTATGTGGTTTTTCATCCTTAGCAATTTTCTATATTGGTGATGGTGTATGCTAAAAATGAAATGAGTTTATTTATGCTTCAACAAGTTTCCATATTAGTGATGGTATATGCTTGACATAAATTGTGTTTGGTTGATAGTTTCCATGTGTATTGTTTTCCATAGAAACTAATGTGAATGGGCTATGATAATTTATATAACACAAATTGGTATTTGCATTAAATAAATCATGATGTTATTTTAGTGGTTAGAAAATGTTTTTGGTTGTATTTTATCAGAAACATGTGATGTTATTTATGATAAAATTGAGTTGAAGGTTAGGTTCATAACTTTATAGTGAAAATTATGAGATGACAATATGCGAGCATATAATTTTAAGACACTGTGTCCTAAAAGATAAACTGACATGTGATGAAGGTGTGTAAGAAGTGAAAGGCTCATTGATCTTTCATTAACAAGAACCATAATGATAGCATAGAGAGGGTTTTTAAAAACAAAAGCCCCATTCATGCATTACATCATTGACCATTGGTTTTTGTTAGAGAAGTACCCTAATCACTTGACATTAAGTGAGCTCAAAATCCCTTGGGTATTTTGGGGTAATAGGTGTGATTATGTGATATGTGAGGATAGCGTAACCCTTTTTAGTAGGGATAACTTTGACCCTTTTATAGGTGACCCTAAGAACGACTATAGGCAAGTCCATGACTTAATAGTTTGTTAGTCAGTTTTTTTTTTGGTAGACTAATCAATGCGGGAAGTCTACTTGGGGATGTTGTTTTGTTTTGTGGTCATGTGAAGCTGATCGATGTGAGAAGCTTCTAAGAGGGTGTTATTTTTGTAGCAAACTTTGGGCATAACCATCCTTCAAGGGAGTGGTCTATATTTTTATTTGTATGTTTTGATTTCTTTGAATAGCTATCCTTCAAGGGAGCAGTCTACTAATTACAACAATAATGTAGTTGTCTTTTGAGGGAGCAGTCTACATTTATAGTTTATGACCTTTTAATATTTTTTTAGGCATCCTAGTTTTATGTTTTTTTTGTTAACTAAACTTTTAGTCATAGACTAGACTATAGAGGTTTAGGGGTTTCCCTTTTATTAGGACAAAGCATTAATGCTTAAAAAAGGGTTAACTAATTTTTTGTAGGGAAAAAGGGTTGAAAGGAATAGGAATGAGGATGATGGGGGTTTCTCAAGGGATGAGCTCAAGTTAAACATCAAGTGAATGATTACTTGGTTAACAGTAGAATGGTCACAGATGTAAGGAATTAAGGGGATCAGGTTCTGGCCGGCCTTCGAGAGAAGATAGACGATAAGTGCCTGATCCATACTTGTGCATTATTATATAAGGTCTGAGCCAATTAAGAGTAAACATGCCTCATTTGCTTCTTTCCATATTGGTCACATGTTGGTTTTCTTTAAGGATGAGATCTCTAATTTTGAAATCTCACTCTTTTAGATTTTTTTTGTAGGCATGCTTGATGCAATCTTGGTAGATATGAAGATGATTAAGAGCATCAAGATGACGTTCGTCGAGTAACTCAAGTTGTGTTAATCGATCTTGATGAAAGTCATCATTAGAGAGTATGTCATGCAAGAAGATCAACAAGTTGGTCAATGCTTGGCAAAGGAAAGTCATCCTTTGGGAAAGATAGGTTGAGGTCACGATAGTTAGTACAAATTCAAATTCCCCCTATTACTTTTGTGACAGGGACAATGTTTGACACCCATTGCAGATAATCAATGGGTTGGATAAATGAGATGGAGAAAAGATGTTGAAGCTCTTATTTGATAAGGAGTGTGATGTGAGGATGAATCCTAAGAATCTTTTGCCTGATAGACTTAGTTTTAGAGGGTGGGATCCTGATCTTCCAAGTTGTAGTTTGGAATCTTAGAATCACTGAAGGTGACAGAGGCAACGGTGGGTAATGATTTGACTAAAGCAGCCAGTGGTTAAGGGTCTTCAGAGTGGACCTCCACTACCTATGAAGCTTTGATCAAGGATTGGAAATGTTTTAGAGAGCTTTGTATTAGGTCATACATAGACATCTTTATAGGGGTTTGGTGAAGTTGTTTCACTATGGAGTCGCGAAGTGCCTCCAAAGATGTTGGTTAAGATATGCCCAATATAGAAATCTTTGGATTTGGTGGTGGAGAGGGCTTGGAAAATGGATATGTCCAAGGGGTAGAAACCTACTCTTTTCCTTTATCCTTTAGGGTTTGGGACCTAGTGGCCACATTAATAGTGTTGATTTTAAATAAAGGGGGAGAAAGTGGTAGAGGGACCATAATTTTGTGTTGGGATCCCGATTCAAGTGAGGAGGTTTGGGAGGTATGGGATGGTGTTAGTAGTTTGTCAAAAAGGTGGTTTAGAGAATCCTTACTAAGAAGGGTGTCTTTTTCTAGGTGTTGGCAAATGACAACCTTAAGAGCATAGCAACTCTCAGTATCATGCCTAGGTGTGCGATGATATGAGTAGATTTAAGTGTCATCAAACCAAGATGGTTTTGATCTGAGAGGTTGGTATGACTTAATGGGTGGGAGAATGATGCTAGAAGACTGCAACAATTAGTGTAACAACAAAGCATAGGAACCCACTAATAGGTCTACACTCATTATTGCAGTAGGGGTTGACAACTTCTATTTAGGAGTTGTAAGGGGAGTTTTTCATACCACCTTTTGGGTTGGTGGTGTGGCCACACGCTTAGATGGCACTTTCTTTATGAGAGTTGTCAAATTTCTTGGAGAAAATATGTTTTTGATGGGTAGAGGGAGTAATGGAGGCAATTTGTCTTTGTGAGGTGTTGGAATAGGGAGCACTCTTGTTAAAGTGGAAGGATGTGGACCTAAAATAGAGGGCAATGGTGAAGGTGAGGGAGGATTAGACTGATGTGGTTTAGCATCCTCCTTTAGTATGGTGTGAGGACCACTACTATGTGGGGCAAGGTTCAAATCTAACTGCACTTGTGGGTGAGTTAGGTTTGATACAGGGTGAACAATAAGAGATCTAATCTATTTCAACATGGTGGATGCCTGTGAGGGTTTAGATTCATACGTGGAACCCTGAGCTTCTGATGAGTTAGAAGTGGAAACCCGATCCTCATCAGAGACTTTGGGGTAAATCATCACAGAAGGGTTGGTAGTATAAGGTGAAGTGGGATGTAAGATAAGGAGACCTAAGTTTTTCCCATAATGCCTCATACTCTAGGTTTTTAGAATGGAGGAATCCTAAGTTTTCTGCTAATCAAGAGAAGGATTTAGATGACATCGTGCGAGGCCTTACAATCGGTCCTTCAAAGGATTTGGGCAATTGTGAGAGTAGAAATATGTTAGATGCAGCAATCACGGGCCAAAGGTGAGAGAGAACCATCATCAAATCTTCTTCAGCTAAAGTGGGTGAGGTGGTGAGTTCTCTCAGTGGAGAAGGGATTAGAGAATTTGGCTCTTCAAGCGAATAGAGCGCAGGGATGATCATGCCTTCTACGTGTGGTCTAGGAGCATGGAAAGTATGATCCTCCATTGGTAATAAGAAGGATAAGGGTAGGGCCATCGGCATTGGTACCATCAAAGCATCCTCCAATATGGGAGAGGTCAAAGTAGACTCTCCTACATGTGAAAGGGGGGTGAATGGAGGACTATCCTCCATCGGTGGAGGAAAAATAAGAGAGGAAGGCTCCTCTAAAGGGTGAAGTAGAGGGATGATGGCCCCTTCTACATGAGGGCATGGGCTATGAATGGTAAATTCTTCCAATGGTAGAAGAAGAGGGAAGGTGGGGGCAAGAGGAATAGGTAATACAAGATCCTCATGAGGTAGAAGAATGGGTAGAGGAGGTGCTTGATGTCATGGGGGTGATACAAGTGAAACAAGTTCATCCACATGAGGAAGAGGATGAGGCAAAGGGAGCTCTTCATTGCATGGGGGTGGTATGGGTAAAATAGGCTCTTCTACCCATGGTGGATAAATGGGTTGACCAACCTCTTTAGATTGTGGGAGAGGTTGGATAAGAATGAAAGGAAAGACCATGTCGACCGTGTGTATGTTGTATTCTTGAGGGTCATCAACCATGGTTTGAACATTGTTCTGACTTGGGGGATGGTTAGCAAATGGGTTGCCTAAAGACATCCATGTTTTGGTTGGTTGGTGCATTAGGATTATCCAAAACAAGGTCCCCTTTGTCTAACATGTCTTGAACAATGTTTTTTAGGGTTTTACAATTATCCATGTCATGACCCTTGACACAATGATAGTTACAAAAGTCATTTTCCCTATACCATGCAGGGATGGCTCGTGAGGGGTCAAATTGGATAGGTGGTCAGATTTGAGGGAGGTTGAGGACTCTTTGCTTCACTAATTTATCCAATATGGAAGAATATGATTCTCCTATTGGAGTGTATCATCATTGTTCATACCATTGTTGGAATTGTCTAGTGATGTTTTGTGAAGTGGAGGGCTCAGATTGGTTGGTTGTGGTAGAAGATGGTGACCTAAGGACCATAGCATTCACCAATCCCTTGGACTTGGAGTGGGAAGAAGAAGGATTAGAAGAAGAAGGGTCATTGGGTTTTGTGTTGGTATTTTTGCTATGCAATTTTACCCTGTCTTCTTCGATTACGCAGAGTTCAAGCTTTTGGGCCATAGTGAAAGCTTCATTGAATGTGCAAAAAGTTTGAACCCATAGAGTGGATGAGATGTGCTTGGCACATGCTCTTGAAAAGAGCTTAATGAGCTCAGGTTGATGTAGTGAGAAGGAGAGTTGGTTGATCAAACCTCTCCAACAGGTGACAAAGTCTACTATTGATTCATCCTCAAATTGTCTTATAGAATAAAGGTCTGTAATGGAGACCTTCTTGGTAATATTGATTGAGAAATGATCAAGGAATAGCTGAGTGAGTTGAATGAAGGTGAAGAGAGAATGATTGGTAATGGAGCTATCCCAGTCAAGGGTGGCACTAGAAAGTGACATAGGGACTGTGTGAAGCAATAACACATCATCGTGCCCTATGAGGTAACAAGCATGTCTAAATGGTCACAGATGTTGTGGGTCCTCTTTACTCTGAAAGCGAGTAAATTTTAGGAGTTCCCACTAGCTAGGTTATGGTTGAATGGGAACTAAAGGGTGGATATGTTCATCAAATATTTGTTCATATGAAAGAACACTCCTTGAACCTAAAATAGATGTCTCAAGGTTGGACATCTTATCCATCATCATTTTAATTAGATCAGTAGATGGATTGGCATGAGGGGCACCCCCTAAGTTATAGGGTACTTAGAAGGCATTGGAAGGGGTGTATGATGTACTTGATTGCATTTGTGTAGGTGAAACATATTGATAGTTCATCATAGGGGCCGATGTCGAGGCCAAGGGGGCTTGTGCCATGAAGTTGGAGGGCACAACTTGACTAGATGCCACTAAGGGTGGTTGAATGGCAATGACACTAGTTAAAGGATAAGTGGTCACTCTCATGTTTATAGGCACAAGAGTGGATGGGATAGAGAAAATCAAGTTCTAGAAAGGTGTCAAACTTGGTTGAATTATTTGCGGTTGAGGGGGTATGGAAACCCCGATGGAGGTAGGGCAAGAAAGGATAGAAGGGGAGGCCAAATCTTGAACATTGGCCATGGTTGGCTTACTAGTTGAGGTAGTGGCCTGAGTGACCATAGGTTGGGTAGCAGATGCTATTGATATCATTATCACTTCAACCAAAGAATTTGGCATCCCATAAATAGGGTTACCTGAAGGATCTCGCATTTGGATTCTAGAGAGATAATGTTGGAGAGCCTTGACATTGTGGTCAAGGAATATCTCAAAAGCTTGATCCCCTTTGAGAACAATAAGAGGTTGATTAGGGGTAGGTTGGATAGGAGTATGCTCAGTGTCTGAAGTATACTCCATCAGATGACTTGGCATGAAGGGCGAAGGTGGGAGTGGCTGTTGACTCACGTGGTTAATAAGGAATTTGGCTTGACTGTGTGTTAGGACCATCCAAGGTGAAAGGGGTTCAGGTTCCAAAAATATGTATTTTAGATTTAGAAAACTAGAATTTTGTTAAATAGTAATAAATTTGGGTTTTAAGCTTATTGTTTGGAAAGAATTTTTTTAATTTATTTATTGATAGTGACCGATGTCAGTTATTTAACCGATATCAGTTATAAAATGTTGCCGATGTTGGTGAAGGTTTGGTTGTCGATGTCAGTGGAGAAACTGATGTTAGTTTCTGTGTAATTCTAGAAACATAGAAGATTGATAGTTTTTGGAAGAAGAAGATATTTTGAGTTTTTTTGGACTTCAGAATGGTACAACCTTACCAGCTCAAACACTCAGATAAAACTAGTAGAATAGATGATTAGGCAAGCAACCTCTAAAATGTTAGATTCTTAAGAATGAGTTTTAAAGTCGTGGTGGCTTATGCCTTAAGAGAATGTGTTGGGAGTTGGGCTTGTAGAACAGGTCCTAGAGAGGAATTCTATGGCTAGTTTTAGGTTGTGTTATGGTGCTCAAAGATATCTATGTTAGGGTCAGTATGTGGCCTGGTGCTGGGGCTTGCTCCATTCACTTCACGAACCCAGAGCTAAGCTGGGCTACTTAGCTAGAATATACCTTCCCTATAGTTTATACTCTACCAGAGAATAGAGTGGGTCCTCCTCTTGGTGGTGAAATCCAAGTAAGATCATCTGGTGGGGTAAGGTATCTGCTAGGTGATGAAATCCTAGATGGGCCTTGTCTGAAGTAAGTTTATGTGTTTGATTTGAAGTGATTGTGGTTTGGTTGTGTCACATTTGTGCACTACAATTCATTCATAATGCTTTTATTACTAAGTGGGCTAAGTGTGCATCCAAACAAGAATGAAATGTAGTATGTTTTAATCCAAATCAAAATATGTTATTCAAATGCAAACAAATGGAGAAGAGGTAAAGAGTATGAGTTTTTCACTACTCTATGATGCATGTAAGAAGTAACAAGAAGAAAAAGAAATTTTCTTTTTAACCTCTACTAATGATTTTTCTTTTGAAACAAAAAGATAGAAGAGGGGATGCAAGCAGTGAATATTTTTCTAATGCATCTACATGAAAATTTGATTTTTAAAAGAATAAGAATGAACCCAAGGAAAACTCCAAGGGTCCCACCAGGCATACAGAATGTTTCTCTAAATTTTCACTAATTGCATTCAAATGGGAAAGAAACTAAGGTTAAGAGTTATGGGTTTGATGTTACCCAGATTTAGTGCACACCATATCTAAGCTTTCTGAGAGCTTTTCTTTGGTTGTGGAGGAAACACCTACAGTAAGAATGAAACTTAAATAAGAAAGATGTAAGAAGAGGATATGGTGGATTGCCAAGCTACGTGCTCAGTCCTAAAAGCGTGAAGCTCCTTAAGGGATGACAGTCCACTATTTAAAAAAAAAAGTATTATAAAGGAAGAAATGATAAATTACTAAAGAAATAGAAAAGTAGATGGTGTGCACATGTTCCCTGTAGTTTGTTGTCTCAAAATATTACAAAAGGCTGGCTAAAGGTTTTGTCTAGTCTAGATGGGTTGTTTGGATAGGTTTCTAGTTTGCTAATTCAGAACACAGTCACTGATGTCGATGGGTTTGCCAAGGTCAGTCTTGTAAATGATGCCAGCATTAGTTGGGTTGCCGATGTCAGTCAGGGTTATTGGCCTTAGATGGCTTTCAGGATATTTCTAAAATATATAGAGGGGTTTCTAGAAGTTTAGAGGTTGGTGTAGGGTTGTGGGAAGGTGAATGAGGTCTAAGGAAAGGTATAAGTGGAGGATTGGTGTGAAAAGGGGGTGATAATAAGGGGAAGGCCTTTCAGCCCCTCCACAAAAGAAGTTGGGCCTCTTGACAATATTTATAAATATCAATGAAAACTAATTGACAATATATTCTAAAATACTAAAATGAAAACCAGAGTAATTAGCTTTATAAGGTGAAGACCCAAAGATGTCAAAATAGTGATTCCTATTGTGGCTGATGTGACCAGTGTTGTGAGCCAATGAAGTGAACATGGATTGCTATAAATCAATAGCTCAAGGTCCTCATACAATCTTTCAATCCAGTCTCTGGAATGATTTGTGTAGAGGTTTGGTAGCTAGGAGAATGATAGTCGAGTTTTGGTGCTTGAAATCTCAGAGTGTACATGCGAATGTGTGAGAAGGTGGCGTCAGCTCAATGTTAGATCTTAGCTTATGTAACTGATGTTGGCGATCCCATAGGCATCGGTGTAGAACTACCAATGTCATCCGAGGTTTGATTGACGTCAGTAGAGAAAGAATAGGTAGAAGGGCTATTTTTAGCTCTTTTCCCATTTCTCCACCTACCAAGTGCCTTTTCGATTAAATAACGGTCAAAACAAGGGCTTATGAGGCATGGGAGTTGGTTAGAGAGTTAATATGGAGGGAGAATAGGTCATGGGTAGTTAGGATTTGGAGGACCTAGTCTCATGCTGACTCATAGGCTGAGAAATGGTCTTAGGGTGAGGTGTCTAAGTGAGGTGTCCAAGGTGAGGTAATTAATTTAAAATAAGTAGTTTTTAAATTAATAAGGTGTGCAAGTGTGGGTTAGGAGTGTTAACATTTAGAAAGGGACCTAAGGGAGGTTGACACGATATTGGTGTCTATAATGGTATAGAATAAAAATGATGAAAAGTAAGAGATTTGATTTCATAGCAAATGGGAAAAGTCAAATTCAAAAAATAGTGAGAGCATTATGAGGTAATGGTAATGAGAGTGTGTCTGCTAATGAAATTGGATGAATTGACCCAAGATTCCCCATGCATATAAGTGTTTCCTACATATTCCTATGTGGATCTCATGCCAATTTATTTCTCCCACAATATGGGAGTGAACATTATAAATAATGGTAATGATAAATGGGAATGATCATAATTGGATAAGAGGTTCCCACCTAGCAAATACAATAAACTGCACCATCTTGAATAGAGCTAAAGGCCCCTGGTAAACAAGATCACAAAGCAAGAAATTTTTTTATAGATTAATATCTCTCATGGATATTTTAAACCCTTTTAGGGAATGTTTTTATTTTTAGGTGATTTTTTCATATTTTTAGAATTTTAGGGTTTTTCAAACTATTTTACATGTTTTTGGGTTTTGGCATCTCAACTCAATCGAGGATTATGAGATGCAAAGTGGGTTAAATCACAAAATGGTGAGAGTGTGGCTTAAGTTTCTCACAAAATGGTGATAGTGTGTCTTAGATAACTCATCAAAAAAATATCATGGCTTAAATTAATTGAAAAATAGAGAGAGCATGGAAAAGGGGTGACCAAACTAACCTCAAAAATTGAGAGTTGCCTACATAGACCAAAAAGACCTTGTATACACACAATATTTGTAAAATTTATCAATTACTAATGCTTTCTCTCTTGTAGAAATTTGTTGAGTGTCAATATCTCTGATTACATACCTTATAAGGTGCAATAAAAAATGGCTGAGCAAATCATTGGTGATTTTTAGGATTATTGTCTCATATACCACCACTTGAAACCAACATAAACCTATCTTATACATTTTCTTAATCTTTAACACCTCCATTACACACTCCTCAAATTAATTCACCAATTCAAATAGCCATTACCTAATCCAAAACCTATCTTTGTCATTTACCAAATAAAGTTAGCCTAAGATGACCCTTTTTTAAAAATATAACCATGTTATGGGATTATTTTGGCCTTGGCTAACCTAGTCTAGGACCTGACTACTTTATATATTAAAGAACATGGTTGATTGGGATGACTCTATTGCCTAAATTTTTTGAAGAGTTTAAGGTTATATTTGAATATATAAACACATCATTTTCTCCATTTTTATTAGATAGAGATAATCATTTTCTTTTTGCATATGTTTATCCACCATTCTAATTGAGTAGCCATTGCTTAGGGTTTCATACTTATTTTGGAAAGAAGAATCTTGTCTCGAGGAAAAAATCTTTTCGATACATAGGAGAAGTTGTGTATCCTAGATTTGACCTATCTATATTATCCTTAAAAATCATAACATCTTGCAAATCACCATTGGCCAAGGGAGAGATTGAAAATCGATAGGTTCATCTTCAAAGTAAGTATTCGTAATTCTCAATCCTCTTTATTGGTAGATATATTTTCATGTGCTACCTTATGAATATGTTTTTCTCTTCATACATTAGGATTACTTCTACATTGACTTGAGTAGTGTTCCTTTAGGATTACTTCTACATTGACTTGAGTAGTGTTCTTGTTTAAGCACCAAAATAATGTTCCTTATTCATTTTTAAGCATGCAAAAGGTGATCTAAACATGTTTTTATAAAATGTCAAGCTTGATCCTATAAAAAAAATGTTATCATGTCCTTTAGCCTTGAAGCTATTTTGGGTTTGAAACAATGAACTTCAAAAAAAGATCTCTTGGGTTTGTGTTTTTAAGGAAAACATAGTGATCGACATCAGTTCTATAACTGACAATGGTTACAATTAATAACCAATGATAGTTATTTAACTGATATCAGTTATACCAATAGTTACTAATGATGGATATCCCAATTGATGATAGTTTTAATAATTGACATTGGTTATTGTGTAAACCCATAACAAAGAAAAATGGCAAAACAAAGTTAAAAAATTAAATTGCAAGAGTTTTAGTGATCCAAATGAAGATTTTAAAGTTGTAGAATGATCTTCTTTATGTGTGAGATGTGTTTGGTCCCACTGGACATGCCATTATGTGAACTATAAATTTGACTAAGAAGAGGAGATTAGTATGGTGTTAGTGAATGAAACCAAATAAAAAATACACTAAGTTAAGATATTCATGCCTAGTTACTAGAGTGAGCTTAGTAACAAAAACAAATGACAAACACAACTAAAAAGTAAGGAAAAATACAAGGATTCCTTCACCATCCTTGGATGCTCAAAATGCCTTTGTAGTAGTCACTTGCTTGGATTTGTGCTCATGAAGTCCTTAGCAATGGAAGATTGACTACCTCCATCTCTCCTTGGAACCTTTGGCTTGTGGCTTGTCTTGAGATCAATTTTGCATGGTAACACTAGTTGTATGAAGCCTTGTAATCAATTTTGTATTATAAATTTGCATAATCATGTGTTTTCTAAGATATTTTAGCATAATAACTTTACACCAAAATAACTTAGAAATGATTTTCATGGCCTCTCTATTTATATATTTTTGCAAATGGTTAGAATCAAGCTAAACCATCCATCTTAGGATTAAGATGTGTGGCTAAGGATTAATCCAATTATGCAATTAAAATTGATATATAGGCTCATCAATATTTGGGATAGAGGAACAATTAAGAGGCATGAAGGGCTTTGATGAGGAATGGGAGGCATGAATCTTGATATTTATGGCATTTATGGTCTAAGAAGGATGTCTTCCCAAGAAATGAGGTCACCTAATGATGCAGATACTTAATATTCATTTTCAAAACAAATTATTCAACAAGTTTCCATGGAATTATTAATTATGCCTTGATTTGAGTTAATTTTCTCTTAATCATGTTTAAGCACTTTGTGTGCAAATTACTTAAATTGATCATAATGTCTTTTTATTGGTCAAAAATTCAAATAGATTGGAATTGGAAGTCAATGTCAGATGCATTAGAACCATATTACCATTATGATGTTACCAATAAAAAATAACAAAGGCACACATCTTGTGCAAGAGATTTGATAGGAAAGATTAATCCAGAGCACCTAGGTGCAAAATTGGCATTTTGACTCAAAATGATCTGATCAAAGTTAGCTAGCCCATAAATTGCATTACTCTATTTAGGGATACCCTAGCCAAAATTGGCATTTGAATATGTTAGTTTCACATCATTTAGCATTTTTTAGTGTTTTTAGGCCAAATTGTGCATTTTGATGGAAATTGGTCAAAAGCCTAGTTGGAGGTTATCAGTGGCCAGATTTAGGTGTCTACAAGATCCATAGTAAATGTTTTGTGATAGAAATGGAAGAGAGTTCTACAAAATCTAAAAAGAAAATGTCTAAAAGTTTATTTTCAAACTTGATCTAGATTCATCAAAAGAATAGAAAGGTTTATGAAATGCTTTGTGATAAAATAAGCTAATGTTAAGTGTTTAAAATTATACATCTTATACAAAAAAGATCAAATAAATGGATCAAAAATCAAAATTCTAGACTCTAAGGTCAAAGTGTTTCAAATCAATCTAATCTAGGAAATAAATAGTTGCTAGGTATTTTGGTAAACACAACATCAAAATCTAGGCTCAAATAAGGCATGTGCTAGGACTCTTGGCCAAACGGCATCAAAAGCTAGACTTTGAAATAAACAAGATTTTTAATCTAATGGATTTGAAACACTTCTAACAAAAATTAGGCATTTGACTCTTGGACATAAAATCAATCAAATAGGTATAAGGTATGAAACAAAAGGCACTTTAGAGATTTGTTTTTTTCACAAATAATGGTATAAAAATTGGTTCTTTTGAAAAATAGGCTAGACAAATGTGAATGGCGTAAATGTGCTAGATAAAGACTCATAAAAGGTATACTCAATCTGGTTTGAAAAATGTGCACAAACTGAACTCTATGCAAGAGGGTCTATGGAACAATATTTGAAATGTTTTGGGTAGTGTAACAATGCTAAAATACTAAAAAAAAATGTTTTCTTCAAAAATTCTCTAAGGCAAAGATGGTTTCTCACAAATTTGGTAGCGTAACACTACCTTTCTTAATTCAAATGATATACACACCTTCAAAGTTTTGATAATATGTCTAAGTCAAGAAGGTATGTTTTAAATGATTTCAACAAAAATAGGATGGTAATATTAAAATGTTTGGTGAATAGACTCCAAGTGAAAGTGTTTATCACAAAATGACTTAATTCTATCAAGTGGTGATAATGATCATGAGTCTTTAAATGGCCTTCAATTCAAATGGAAATTTAAACCTAAGTTAAAACAAGTTTAATGTGTAAATGGTGAACCCAATTGACACATCAACACTTAGAACATAGAAATGTTTAAATTCAAATGTTAATTATAAATTAATGACTTAAATAAACTTTGGTAAAAGGTCTAGACTCAATTGGGCAGCATAACTATGCCAAAGTGGTTGATATGACTCTAAGTTTTGATGAACTTGCACAAGGCAAATTAATAATTTACGTGGGTAGAAGAACGCCTCTTTGTTCAAAATAAAATGAGGACTATGTGTTTGGATTGTATCATTTGTTCACACCAAGTTTTGAGTCTAAACAAACTTTTAATCTAGGACAAAACCAACTAATTAATCGCTCTTAGATCCTAAACTGACAAGGTTTCTTGGAATTGTTGGAATCTATCAATATATGTTATTTTGAGAGGATTTTAAGTGTTCATCCAAAAATTAAAATGTATATTATATAGTAGGGTTTTTGCACCCCTCCTTCTCTCAAATTACAATACTAAGACATGGACCTTAAGGCACACCTTGCACCAATAATACTTCCACGGTAAATGGGGATCTGTTTAAGATCTACAAGTTTTCAAATATTTTTACATAGATCAATTGCACAATAGATTTCATGCCAAATGATGAAAAATAAATGCACTTAAATTGGGTGTCCATATCACTTTTATTTTTACAAAAAGGTCTTGTCATTTTTTTAACCACTACATTTGTCACTTGCTCAATGTAGTGTGATGTCCAAAGTGCAGATGCATCCCGTGTGATTTAACCTTATAGAACTCATGGAAGGTGATGAAATATCCCTCACAAGCTAAGATGCAATGAAATAAAATATATGATAGAAAGACTTTATTGTCATTTCAAGGTCACCCAAACTATTATGAGTTTTTTGGGAGTGATTTAGATGACATTCTTTCTATGCTTTGAACTAGGCATATTTATAATAAGGATGGGACTTTTAATTCCAAGGGTTCCCTAAAGGAGACAAAAGGAAGATCATACACATGCAAACTTCTTTTTCCAATAAATTTCTAACTAAAAAACTATAAAAAACAAAAATTAACAAGTGTGTTCAATTTTAAGCACCAAAATAAAGATTAGGTGGTGTTCTTTTGACCCCTTGGTCTTAAGTTGTAACTTTAAAAGCACAATTATCAAAACATTCACTTAAGCATCTAAATTTTTCATTAAACCTAAAAATAAAGTTCCTAATTCATTTTAAAACACTCAAATAAAGTGTGAAAGGAAATTATTATTATTTTTATATGACTTTCCATGCATATCCTACAAGAAAAATGTTAGCACTTTGTTTAGCCTTGAAACATATTTATCAAATGAGGTAACCTTGAAGGGCAAATTCTGTCAACCCAAAGGCAAAATATCAAAAAATAAAACATGTAAGATTAGACTTGGTTAGAAAAAATATCAATAATTTTTTTGAAAAAATAATATTAAATATATGAACAACTGAAAAAAACAAATTAGAAGGCTAAAAATAAAACATAACACATAAAACCCTGCACATAAAACATAAAAACCTGTAGTTAGTATTTTTAACATAACTTTTAAAATATAGATTGGTTTTACATTAAATTTTGAGAGGTTGTAAATAAATATAGGGCACATTAATATGAAAAATTTTAGGTCTAAAAAGTCAATAAAAAAAATTATTAACTTTGTTCTAACTTTTTTTACTAGAAAAATAAAAACTAGAAAGTGATAGTCAGAAAAATAGTTATAACTTATAAAATATAAAGAATTTTTTTGTGAAATTTTTGGATAATATAAATGAAATATTTATATATATTAATAAAAAAATTTAGACAAAAATATTAAGTAATTAAAAAGTTATGAATTATTTATTATCCATTTTTAATCAAAGCAAAAATAACAAAAAAAGAATTAAAACTATGAAATACAAAAATGTTTGTGGGTTGTGCTCTCATGAAGATAGTCCCACAGGGAGTGAAATTATATAGAATATGAATTTTACTCAAGATAATATGGTTATTTTGGTGTTAGTTCCAAAAATGAAATCAAAATTGAAATAAACATACTAGCATAACATCTCTAGGCTTAGTTACTAGGGGGAGCTTAGTTAACAAAACATGAATGGAACAAAAAACTAAAAAGAAAAATAAACATTCCTTTCACCTTCCTTGGATGGTAAAAAATGCTTTTTGTAGTGGCTTGCTCATTTTTTTCTCATGAAGTCTACATCAATGGAATCTTGGCTACCTCCATCTCTCCTTGGCACCTTGTGTCTTTGGCTTGGCAAGGCTCAATATTTAGACATTATAACAATAATTTGCATGAATATTTGGAATAAATTTAGAATTATAAATTTGGACTATGAGAGATTAAAATAAAATAGGTAAGGAATCCTACTTATAGATTTTTTAGAATGGTTTGAGGATCAACCATGACCATCCATCTCAAGATTGAGATGTGTGGCCATGAATAAATCTAATTATTAAATTCATTATACAAATATTTCCATTAATATTTGGGATAGAGGGGTATTTAATAGAAATCTAGGGTCTTAATGAGGCATGGGAGACCCATAATCTTGATATTTTATGCACTTATGACTTGTGGATGCCACCACATATGATGATTTCACTTGATGATGTAGTTAATAGAAATCAATTTTAAATAAATATTTATTCAACAAGTTCCATGTAAAATTAAATTAATTCCATAATTTGGTTTAATTAGCTCAAAACATGATTAGTCAATTTTAGTGCAAATTTTGGCTCTTGGTGCACAAATTAATCAAATTGGTCAAAATGTCTTGTTATTGTTCCAAAATTTGACTACATTGGAATTAGAAGTCAATGTCAAATGCATTAGATCAGTTATCCCATTTATGATGTTACCAACACCAAATAAAAAAAGGCACGTGTCTCATGCAAGAGATTTGACATAAAAAAGCAATCTAGAGCACCCAGGTGCAAAATTGTCATTTTGACTTAAAATTATTTGATCAAAGTTAGCTAGCCCATAAATTTCACTACACCATTTAATGATACTCTAGCCAAAATTTTCACTTGAATATATCAATTTCAACTCATTTAATGCATTTTAGCATTTTAAGGCCAAATTGTGCACTTTGGTGGAAATCGGTCAGAAGCCTAGTTGGAGGTTATTGATGCCCAAATTTAGATATCTACATAAATCATATTGAGATGATGAAGTAATAGGTTCAGAGTGATCTTGAGAAGTGGAAGAAGTTTTAATAGAATTTTTATTATCATTAAGAAATTGATTATCATTGGAAGATCGATTATCATTGGTATTATAAGATGATGGAAGAATGGTAGAAATAGAATGGGATGTGTTATCTAAGTGAGAATCATAAATTGGACCATCATCAAAGGTTATAATATCTTCTCTCCCCAACTCATTAAAATGAGTTGGATAAGAATCTTGGATAACATGATATTTTTGATAAGGAAGTAGGGTGTAGATAGGTTGAGAATCAATGAAAGCCACCACCCTTCACATATTAGTCATGATAATCACATTCTCTTTGAAAGTTGGTTTAACAAGACTTTATACATTATTGGTGGAAGGGGTAGGCTTGTCTTGGTTTTCTTGAATAGGTTGATGATTAGGTAAAGGATCTTTATAGATAGCTAAATGAGAATTTGGTTGATTTAAGGCTTGAGCTTTTTCATGAGTTTTTTAGTCCTTGAGAGAATTTTCATAAGCTTGTTGACACATGTGAATGATAGAATCATGATCAAAGTTAGGTCCAAGAATAAATTCCATATATAAGTTATGAATTTGTCTAAATATCTCATGAGAGTGACCCCAACTAGAATGAAACCAATAAAACTTGCTAGGATCATATCAAGTTTTCATAGGACAAGCATGATCAAGCTCTCAAGGAAGAGGCCTAGGTAAACATTTAAGCAATTAAACTAAGGGGTTTATGAACATTAATGTTATTTGGTGAAGAGAAATGAGGATTAGTATATTATTGAGAAGGATTATTTGGTTCCAAATAAGGGGTAGGAATGATAGCTTGAATGTTATGAATGGTATCAAAAGAATCGATAACACCATCATTGGTAATATTGTAATTTTTTTTTTAAGTAATAGATAAGGACCCATTGAAGATTAGGGTGGCTTAAATTAATACATAATGAAATCTTATCATTTGGATTGGTCAATGGCCTCATCCAAGGTGGTTGGAGAAAGGATGTGGACTTAATATTTTAATTAAGGATAAAGAGCATTGGTAAAGAGATTATCATCGACCATGTTATGTTAACACTTATTTGATAAATTATTATATTATTTAACAAAGGATTGGGTGGTTTAATTTTAATTTTGTTTGAAATTGATGAAATGGGCCAAAGTGTTTTTAAAAAGATCACTAGTTTGGAATTGTTATACTAAAAAATTCACTAAATCCTCCAAACTAGTAATGGAATGATGTCTAAATTGATTATACCAATCCAATATATCACCTATGAGGGTTTTGGAAAGGATTTTGGTATCAGTAAAGTTGTTTAATTTGACCCAATACTTATAAATATTTTAATATGAAGGGTAGGATCAGTTGATCCATTATAAGAGATTGTAAGTGTTATACCTTCTATATCAATGTCAACAATTTGAGTAGTGAGTGGTTCATTTTGTAGATTATGTATGGTTTTATTTACTAAAGGAGGTTGAGTAATGAGATTGCCTTGAGAATCTCTAAGAGGAGAGGGGGAACATTTTGGTTATGCATGCCCCAAGCCATTAGTTATGGTTTTAGTTGAAGGTGGAGAAGGTGGTTTTGCATTCTCATCATTTGATTTGTGTTATGGGCTTTGAAAGCATTCATTTGATTGAGAGTTTTTCATAAAATTTGGTGAGTTTTATTACCATTATTGGAAGTGTTATTGGTGTTGGTATTGGTGTGGGTATTAGTGGCTTGGGTAACACTATTGGTGTTTCTAGGATCTTGAGATGAATGATGAGAATGAGAGGCACTAGCGAAAAAGTTTGCTTGTGTAGAAAAAGATGGAATAGTGAATGGTTGATAGGAAGAAGCAATAGAAGAATGATTGCCTTGGGTATAAAATAATGAACTAGTGGAAGGATTAAGGATAGTGGATCTTAAGATAGGCCCACTAGATGTAGAACTAGCCATGTTAGTTGAGATACTAGGCATGGAGGTAGAAGAAAGGAAAGACTAAGAAAAAACATGATAAGAGGTCATGATTGAAGGAAGAGGTTTATAATTAAATAAATCAATACCCCCAAATACAATTTTGAAAGTAGGAGTAGGTGAATGAGGATCTTCAACTTGACCACTAATCATGAGGTTATAAATGATAGATGGATCTTTCTCTTTATGTTGGGGATATTCACTAATAAAGAAGAGCATTTTAGGAGTATACTATAACTTAGGTTGGTATTCTAAGAGAAAAGGAGAAGTATGCTATAAAGAGGTATCATGATGGATCCCATAGTCCATTATGAGAGTTGCAATATGAACACTACTAGCATTTACAAAAGGATATCTACTTTGTGTATGGGAGACCCTATTAAGATTATTTAATTACATCATGTCTTCTATCTAAGATTTAGTTTTGTTACCCATCAAGAATTCCATGATGAAAAGGGAAAATAAGATAAGATGAGAAAACAAAGGAATTAGAATGTGATGGAAACAAAACTAGGTTGACCTGATCGACCTAATGTAAAAATAGGGACTATAAAAGTGTATAGGGTCCATAGGATCGACCCAATATAGATAAAGAGACTAACATAAAGGGGGAAAATTCTATAAATAATGCTAGGTCAACTAGATTGACCTAGTGTAGTATACAAGGGCTAAAAAAGATGCTAGGTTGATAGGGTTGACCTAGTGTAGTGAATAAGAAGTAAAAGAAATAATTGATAATAAGTTTATGAAATGAAACAAGATAATTTACAGCTGATCTAAGAAAGTAAATGTTGAAAGTAAACAAATAGTTAATTGAATTGACATGGCCAATCTAATTGATGCACACAAAGTAAAACCTTGCACCAACTTTGGCTAATGCAAGTTTTTGCACACATAATTGAGCAAAGAGCAAGAATACAACTTTGAAAATAAAGCTATCTAATTGGTCAACCTAGAATATTGATTAGATTATTACGAATAATTTTAAATGATAGGTATTTGGCTGTAATAAATGTACTAAATATAAATATATGGATGGTTTGAGGTATGTTTAAGATGAAAGGCATTGTAGTAGAAATGATACAGGCTTGGTATTAGGGCCTACCCCCTCACTTCACAATCTTGTGGTGATAAGACTATCAGGTGATTAGATAGAATATACCATTAACCATGATTTATAATTTACTAGGGCATCAATTTAGATTCCTTCTTGGTGATAAAATCCAAGTAAGTTGGCCTGAGCAGTCAAATGCTAAAAATGTATGTTGATGTTATGTGATTTGGCTGTGTGTGCATAAAATAGAAATAGTGAAACTAAGTGAATAATTGAAAACCTTATAATTATACTATGTGAACTATTCTAAACATGAAAATAAATAAAAATAAATATGTGATTAACATACAAGGTGAATTCTAACTTTGAAACAAGGTATAGTGAAAACACTATATACACAACATACAAAACTAGGTTGACAGGGTCGAGCTAGTACTATTGAAGATAGGGTCTAGAAAACCTACTAGGTCAATCAAGTGGACCTAGTTATTTTAGATAGCACATAGAACATAGAACTAGGTTGACCAGGTCAATCTAGTTGGGTATGTAGGGGTATTTTTGAAGACTACAAACTTGAAAGGAAAGTACATAACAAAAAGAGACAAAAAAGAAAATACTCACCTTGACGGTTTGAAGGAGATTTTTGATTAAAAACCTTGGAAAAAACTGATCCAATCTACAAAATTGGGTCATGTTGATTGACCAAGCTATATAGGAACCTATTACAAAAGCTAAAAAAGTGTACTAGGTCAACCTAGTTGACCTAGTAGGTTGAACTAGGTGTCTAAAATTATAGAAACCTTTACTAGGTCAAGCTAATTGATGAAGCTATATAATAACCTACTATAAAGTGGCTAAAATGTGCTAGGTCAACTTGGTCGACCTAGTAAGCTGAATTGGAAGTCTAAAAAGTGATAAAAACATATACTGGGTTGAGCTAGTCGATCCAGTTGCTTGTTCATGTGCATAGAGAAAAATAAAATTGGGTTGATAGAATTGAACCAATATGTAAATATATATGATAGAAATGATGAAAAAAAGAATTAAATAAGTGAAATAAATCTTGTAAGGGTTAGTCTCACATTGGGTTCACCATAATGTATGTAATCAAAATTATATGGTGTACATGAATAAATCTTAGATAAAATAAGATAGAGCACATCTACACTTCCGATTGGGTATACACTTGTTAAGTGGGAGCATGACCGATGTAGGGATCCACTAGACCTAATTAGGGTATCACTTTCATCACTTATCATAACATATCATGCTAGGAAGGGTTCTAAGGCCTACAATCTAATACAATCTAACAACAACCCTAAAAGAGTCCTATGATTTGATATTTCACTTATGCTAACAAATAAGAAATTAAAATATTCTAATAAAAATAAAAATAAACTAATCTAGTGTGCACCAAAGCTTAAGGTACAAAGTGGGGGTTAGAAAAAAACAAATAAACGATAACTAAACTAAACATGCATATGAGACATATACCTATGTCAATGTATACATAATCTTAATACATGGAAGAGAAGAATACATATTGCATTATCTATCTACTACTATAAAGGAGAAATAAAGTTAGGAATACTTACCTTTGAATACAAACCTTCTGACCCTCAATCTCTCCCTTGGCCAAGGTGCTTCACAAGTTATTGTTTTGGTTTATAAGGATAACCAATATAAATCAGATCTAGGCTATATAACCTACCTAATCATCCAAAAACATTCTCCACAAGACAAAATCAAAGTTCCAAAGAAAGTATTGAACCTTGAATCTTTATTCCTCAAGTAGAATGGTCAATAAGTAGATGTTTGTTCGCACTTTTTCACTTAGTTAAACTCTCTCTTTTAAACAATGATGAAATGAACTTATATATATATATATATATATATATATATATATATATATATATATATATATATATATATATAGGTGGATCTTACATAAAAACTTTTAGACATGTCAACTATACTAAGCCAATTGGGTTGACCTAGCACATTTTTGTGTCTAAAAGTTTTTAGGTAAGATCTACATATGTGTGTGTGTGTGTGTGTGTGTGTGTGTGTGTGTGTGTGTGTAAGTTCATTTCATCATTATTTAAAAGAGAGAGTTAAATTAAGTGAATAAGTGTGAAAAAACATCTACTTATTGACCTAGCACATTTTTTGGCTAACTCACTAGGTCTGTGTTAGGTCAGCTAGGAGGCTAATAAATGAAAAGAGCTATAGTGTCCCCAAAACACACTAGATCAACTAGGTTGACCTAGTTTTTTGAATGAGTCAAAAGGGTAATAAGGCAAGAAATGAAGTAATAAAGCATTACAATGATTGGAATGGATAAGAAAGAGAAGAATAAGTTTATGGTTCATGGTTTTTAGGAGGTAAGATTTTATATGGAAAATGGCAAAAGGAACAACAATATTATGAAGCACCAATGGTCTACCCACCCCTTTCTTGGTACACCCCTTAAGGCATGCGCTTAGAGAGATCGAGACTCGATAGGTTCCTAAAAGATACAAAGTGTCAGTAATCAATAAAAGTTTGAAAATATTATGTGTATACACAATCACTCTATTCAACCCAGTCTATTATAGACTACTTACTCTATTTTCCTTTAAGACATAGTCAAACTATCTAATTGTGTGTCTTTCATACTCCCTTAGTTTCACCATCTATAGAACACATTCAGCCAGTTTGACTGTGTATTTTGTATCTTATCATGTCTATTATCCTACAAGATAATATTAAATGGTTTGAAACTATATTCTACTAGTTGAATTTCATTTTTACCAAGTTTTTAGTTTTTATTATCTTATACTTTTTACTATCTTTCAAAAATGAGTTCACTTATCTATTTTTCATGAACTATTATATTATGTTTTATGTGTTTTACATGGTTTAATTCTATTTCAATTTTTCTTATGTCTTATTCTCATTCTTTTCATGAATGTAAAAGTTATGTTTAGGATTTAACTTCTTTCATGGCTTTATTTTCTCTATAATGATTGTTTTCTATCTTTTACACTTAAATAAACATAATTATTATTGTGACTTGGTTATGTAACCTTGATTCACTTAGTATTTTATATCTACCATATGATCAGTTAGAAAA
This sequence comes from Torreya grandis, assembly GCA_037957365.1. Classification (NCBI taxonomy): domain Eukaryota; kingdom Viridiplantae; phylum Streptophyta; class Pinopsida; order Cupressales; family Taxaceae; genus Torreya; species Torreya grandis. The sequence continues at coordinate 42,573 of JARHVA010010394.1, read as the reverse complement.
CAAGACTTCTCATTGTACTATTATTATAAGCTAATATATTTAGATTTCCTTTCTTCCCTTATTTCCCTTTCACATGCTAAGCATACATACGATTGAAACTTGAGATTACATACTAGTTCATAGGTAAACTTATGTTTTTTTGTCAATCATATCTCTAGTTACTTAGACTATTTTTAAACAAAGCCTGAAGCTTATTATGTACATCACTTTTATCATTCATGTTGGTTATTCCAAATCCATAGGAGGAGGAATCACAAAACCCATAAAATTTTGAAAATCCAAATCATTTAAACAAAAGGAAATGATTCAAAAGGCAACATATAATTCAAAATTATAATCACACCAAAATATGTGATTTACTATCTTTAGCACATCTCTTATTTCTAATCGAAGCTCAAACTCCATAATTGGTCTCATGATAGAATTGATGTCCATTGGGATGTGGTAGGCTAGTATATTAGGATAGGAGAACAAAACAAATCTATAAGAGATACCTACTTTATCAAACAAGTACCTAATATTCGTAATAGACTGACAGAAATGTAAGAGGTCCTAAGGAATGGGAAACATGTTGTGGGAAGGTAGGACCATTTGGTTTTCATTGTTCATATAACCTTCATGAGTTGATCTTAGTATTCCAACTATTCACCTATGTAACTTTGTGCTTATTATGAGAATGTATCCTTTGTATTTTTATGGTCACTAGACTCTTAGTGTCTTTCCTTCGTATCTAGTATGCCTCATGTTTCCTAATGTTTTCTCATCAAAAATGCCTATGACATGATTTTTACATTCCCTATTTTCATTACAACAATCTAAATATTTGCCTTTGATGAATAATGTTTTGTTAAATGATCATACCCCCTAAGTTTTCCCTTTATGAGTTGCATTGTTAGATCTAACATTTCCTTATTTCCCCTTATTACCATTCACCTCATTGGTGTTCACTTTGTGAGTTACAGTGTAAGACCATGGATAGGACTAGGATCTTCTCATAAATTACCATTGACTAATTTTTACCCCTAGGTCAAAATTGTCAACCCCTATGGTTTGAAACATGGGTTTTAGCCTTGTTAACGAGTCATAAACATTCTTTGAGGAAATTAAGGTAATTTAACATAGTTTAAGTTTTTTTGCCAGTGTTAAGGTTTCTATTGTGACCAATATGATTTTTTTCAAAGTTTCCTTCTTGATTAAGTTGTCAAATACAATATTGAAGAGCCAACTAAAGTTGAAGGTAACCTTAAAAGGTTTAATGTTCATTTCATTGAGCCATCTAACCATGTAACCATTTCTTTTGTGTTTGTCATGCATTTCAAAGTCATTTAAGTCAATTTTGGGATTAATATGAGGATTTGTATGCAATTTTTCAAAGTAAAAACATTTAAATAAGTTTCCTAACATGCATAATGTCAAGAGGAAGTCAGATCATCAATTACATGTTAGAACTAGTTAGTTACCTTAGTTTAAACTCTAAATAAGTAGTTTAAGACACTTGTATAGACTTCAAGAGCTCAATTCTAGGTAAAAAATGGTTTATAAGTGTCATTTCAACTCCTAAATTTTATATATCCACATTTTAGATGTAGGTACATGTCTAAAAATTGTAAATGTTGCTTTAGAACCTCCATCGCTCTCCTTGCAAGCTACTAATGGCAGATTTCAAGTACTCAATATAACTAAAGGAGATAATTGGAACTTAATTTTTTTTTTAGAGTAGGGGATCTTATTAATATTAAAATCCATGGAATTTATATATATATTCATCCCCTCTCCTTTATGAACAATAGATTAGACTAGGAGGTGGTCTAAAATAGCTAGTCAACCCCACATGCTCAATCTTTCTCCTCAAAATGATAGTTTGAAATAATTTGAACTCATGAGAGAGATTAAAAAGGATATATAAGGTATATTTAGGCTTATTTAATATTATCTAGGTTTTATTTCACATGTTTGGTCTTGGATTGACAAGAAAGCTCCATTTTGCATATATGTCAAAGAAGACTATCATAGTTCCTTTATTATTTTAGACCTTTCCATAAGGTTCCAATACATAAAAAATATTTTTTAATATTTTATAATATTTATAATTCATTAAAAGTTATCTAATAATATAACTATTTTGTACCAGTCCTCTAGTAGAATCATGTTCCTAGCAAGCGGATTGCGCTTTAAAACTTCTTGCATAAGTGAGTTTGGAATATTTGCCTTGCACCAGTAGAGGTATGTAACAATATTGAAATCATGAACAAGGTTATAAGTAATTTGGGATGATCTCAGGACATGATAAGATCACACTTGTACCAATAAGTGGCCAAAACATGAAAAAAGTATACCTACATGTCTACTTAGGCTTGTAGGTCCCTTTTGCATATCAAACACAATAACTCTATGTTTAAATGATGTTTGAAAGGTTGAGTAAGGTGTGGATACTATGTAAACATCTTATATGGGTTCAAAATAAATTAAATGATATGGTTCAAAAACCAATGTCCAAGATACTTTGTAAACTTACAAGTAAATTGGTAGAATTGAGTGGTGTAAGGCTTTAAGTCAACACAAAATGCATCTAAGAGCATGAACGTAATATGAAGTAAATATGACATGGTATGAAGATTAAACAAAGTATTTAAGGTATCATTTCAATATAACTCAATTTTATTAAATATAAAACTTACTCCAACCTTGTAGATACCTACAACCAAGAGATTTTTGACACATACACAATCAAGGCCAAGTTTGAAGAAGAGAGAAAAAGGGTATTTTTGGAGTTTTGAGACCTTTAGAAGACTAAGAAGGTTCAAATAATAATACTGAGTGTTCAATAATGTATCAAGGGTTATTGAAATGATCTTATAACTTCATTTCAACCCCCCAAAACACAACTAAGACCTAAAATGCTTACTTACAGGTAGACATACATAGTTAGGTTACCTTTCAAACATGTAAAAAGGGAGACAATGTGAATTTAAAAGGATGTCTTAGTTGAAGAGTGATATTATTAGGTAAGTAATTAATTCAAGGAGAATATATTTTATCTAGGTTGATGCTTTTAATTAAATAAAAAGATGATAGAGAGATTGATACCACATAGGCTTACTTACATTCAAACCTTTATGGTATGAACTCATATTGTAGAAATAATATTGGGAGACAGATGTCCATTGTACATAATTGAGAATCATGAATGGATCAGCTCTGAATGTTTGGAATTTCTCATGGTCACAATATGTACTTTAGGGTGTTTTAACCCAAAATAATTTCTCTCATTTTATGCACATAGTCCTCTCTACCTGAGAGACCACCTTGAGAAGCTCATAGATACTTGGAGGTGTTACATGAAATATAATGTAAATTTGAGGTGATAAAGGGTGTTCATAATATATTATCATGAATAATTCCTAATTTTGAGAAATACAACCCATGAATAAGTGAATAGGAGAACATGACAATTACAGATGGCCCACTTGATCTCGAGAGGTCACCAACTTATACTAAGATCTCTTATAAGGATGTGCATGGGATTGAATTATGTTTAGATGTGTTGTAGGGGTCTCCCCCAGTTTCACTTTTTTTCATTAGGAGAGAGAGAGGATATGTTCTTTATGAACAATCCTTAAGAACAAAATATGCTCTAAACCCTCCAAAAACCCTCTTAAAAATTTGATGTATGAAACATGCCTTAAAATGGACTCTAATGAATTATTTAAACATCAAAATTATTTTTATAATCTTGTCAAGTCTCATGAGCACTTGAAAATGGTAGTAGTTTACATATGCAGGTGCAATACCATATAGAATAGACATAAAAGGATAACTATAAGTGTGTATGTTAAAGAGCAGAGTATGAGATGATCTCTAGATCAAATGTAAAAGTATAAAAGTATTTGATAAAGGTTATTAAAAATAATACACACCTTAAAAATTATCTAAAATTAATATACAAACCCTATAATTCAATTACTTGGTGAAAGAGGTAAGAAAACATGGTTTTGCAAGTCAAATGGCCTTAGCAAGCCTAAAAACATATCAATAGACCTATTTTTATAATTATTAGATGTGAGATGATGTTATAAACCTAAAATAGATTATTCCATTCCTTATAACTTAAAAATATCTTTCCAAACTCTTAAATTGTCTTTCATGCCTATCCAAACACCTAAACTAGGGTTTTTTACTATTTCATGGTTGACCCATCTGTACAAGGTCTCAAGAGATGAAAATTTACATGGAGGTTGGAATTGAAATGGGTAAAGTTAATCACACACTTCAAAATATTTTCACATGTGTGGGAGTGTTTTTAGGCCAAAACTTAGTTTATAGCCAATGATACCTAATTAAGGCCTAATTGAGAGAGATAAAGGTAGAAAAAGGCACTTTCACTCAGAGCCTAGACATGAAATTTTACATTAAGTTGTAATTCCATACTAGGTATTAAAATATTCCTTTATATTCTCATTAATATCCATACATTTCTCTACACAAGGATGTTTGCATGATTTCAGGGCTATAAGGAATGAGGCCAAATTGGGCCTTAAGGTGCAAAATGAATTATTGAAGGTATTTTGAGACCTATAAATGAATTATTTAATTTATGGTATGATTTTAATATTCCATACTTGGAGAGATAATGAGCTAGAGAAGACGAATTCAAGTTTTGACACTTGTAAACAAGACTGGCCTAGTGAGATGAAGAGACTTCTAGACACCTAGAAAGAGAATGAAGTGATGTGTCAAATAAAACCTGAAAAAATTAGTTGAGAGGTGTCAAGAGTAGAGAAAATCTATAAATAAAAATTATATTACCATAAATAAGGCCACTTTCATTCTATAAGCCAAAGTAAAGAGTAGTTTGGGAGAGCTAGTCAAGGTGTCAAGAAAAGTTTGAAACTCCCATGCCACTTAGAGCAAAAGAGCATATTTAGAAGACTAAAAATTGTATTTTATGACTTTATGGGGTATTTTCAAACTAATATATTATTTTAACTAATTTTAAACACTTTTCTCTTTCTCTTTCCTATGCCCTTCCCTCCTTATCTCACTTTATCTATATATTGGGCCTTAATTGGCTAAGTTTAATCCTCCACCTGGGTATGGTGAAGCTCTACCCATTTTCATGCTTTTATAAATACATAAACTAATTTTACCTTATCCATGGATTATTTTAAATATTCATGCTTGATTAGTTGATCTTGATAATTGATATGCTTACTTCCTTGGCATACTTATCCTTGTTTAGCAATCATGTTCAATTTAGAATCCTTTTTTTAGGTATCTTAAAGTGTTCAAATGGAGTGTGTATGGGTTTATTGATTTATCATTAAATTATTTTCATGTAATTACCTCTTGACTAGTCCTCCTATCTCAAACTTACTTCATAAACCTTGATGAGAAACATTAATGTAGAGAGGCAAATTTAGATTAGTGTTATGTGCATGTTAGTCTCTTGTTTGAAGTTCAATTGTAGTTAGTTGGTAGTGATATGTTCATATTTGGTACATAACCTCCATTATATTAGGTTTCTCTCCCTTTTCCTATAAAGTGTTAGATAGTGTTTGAACCTAAGTAATTCCTCAAAAGGAACTAGCCCTTCAATCTAGATACTCATCTCTCTCATAGGTCACCCACAACTTGAGAGATGTTTCTATGTTGCATTAAATTAAAGGAGGATAGATTAGACCTCCTTTAGGGTGAAAATTTAATGCATAATAGTTTTGGCATGCCCAATGTGACTAAGGTCCAAAGTTGTGGAAGAATTCTTGGGTTTGTTATTCTACCTATCAACCTTTGGAGGCATTCAACAAACATCAATGATGACTTTGATTTCAATTAGCTAGTTATATTAGCCAAAGTACTTATTTTGAAAAAATATTTGATAATATCTTATGTTTTCCTTTAAATCATGAATTTGGGATGGTTGGATATGAATGACGTCTATTTCATGCCCCCTTATTATCCTTATCATGACCTATACCATCCCACTGTCCCTCTTTATTAGCCTTGTTATAACCCCAAATATGTGCTTCAATATCCTTATCAAAATTGTTACCCCACTTATGAGTCATATCATTCCCATGGTCAGCCTACTCTCCCTCTGCATGACCATGATGTTGTATATGAGCAACCTTCTCAAGCTCAAGATGTACCTAGTTACTCCTTAAACCAATCCATTTCAACTTTGAAGCAAATTCTCTTAGTCTATGTGAGATACATGTTAGATATTCATACACAAAGGGAATATGGTCAAGATATCCCTAGTCATCTCATTCATGACATGAGAGATTCATTTCAGCTATTGAAAGAATAATGCACACCTATTGAAATATCAAATTGGCAAAGCTTCTCAAATGAGATGATGGATGCAAGTGGTATCATTTTAAAATAAAAGATATGCTAAAATTTTATGAAGGATATTAGGTTAAATCCTATCATACCTCATATATTCCACCCATTACTCCCCAAGAGACCTTTCCAAGTGAGCTTCAAGGTGTTTCAAGTCCTTCATATTCTCCTCAAACTTTTCCTTCTTGAAATTACATCCAAGAGAGCATTAAAGAGAAGGAAAAGACTTTTATTGATCATCCCATTGTTGAAAAGCAAAATGATATTTATCTTCCACAAGAACCTCCCAGTTAGTATTTCAAGATTTCAAGCTAGAATCAAGTGGTGAGGTCATAGAGTGAGAAAGGTGAGACATGTATATATTGGGGAGTTGAAGTCAAATAAGAATATAAACCTATGCAAGTCTCTCTCATTCCTCTTCAAGAGTCTTATTATATCTCACACCAACCTTCTAATGTTTTTTACCCTCATGAGGTCACTAAACACCTTTAAGAGAAGTTATTCCAAGAGAGTATAGATATGAAAATCAAGGAGTTGGTGTTGAAGATGAAAGGACTTGAACTAAGCCAAAATCAGGAGGTTGAAGACAAAGAGAGATTTGTGCCTAATCAACCCCCATTACCCTCTCCCCAAGAACCCCTAGATTGTCCATCTTGGAAGTCTATCCAAGAATGTATTCAAAACAAGAATTATATTATAATTGAGGAAGATGAAAATCATTTTGTAAGTATTTAATATCCTGATGAAGGCCATGAGAAAGATGAGATGCTTGTTGAAGAAAACATCTCTTCTATTACCCAACTCAATTTTCTATCTCTTTAATATTTCCATTAAGAACCCTCCATATCCAATCCTCCAAGTTTAAAAAAAACTCCCTCCATTCCCAATCCCATTCATGAGCCATTCATCATAGGTCATGATCCCTCACCCAATCATGAACATTCCCATCACCCTCCCACTAGATCCTTTCTTGAAGAAAAACCTATACTATTAGAGGTAAGTGAAGATGATCAAGATATAGTTGTAGTTGATGAAGATGATTCAAGTGTCTATGATGAATAATTCACCATTGGTACTCCCCTTAATAAAGACAAACACAATCAGTCTTCTTGAATGAAGAAAGAGATGATCTTGATGAAGTTGTATATGCCCATGAAGAGAGTGCCAAGATTGTTACCTTGGCTAATGAAGAGGTTGATCAAGACATGGAAGAAAAGGATTTTGAGAGGAACATAATAGTTACAGAGTTTTTGAGTCTCATAAGTAGGTTCAAAGATATTTTAAGGACATGTGGTAGACTTCTTTGCACATGTTCAAGGAATATGAAATTTTTGAGAAGATAACACCTCTAGGAGAGCAAAATCAGATTATTGATGAGGATTGTAAGGGTCCAAGTGACCAAATATGTCTTGAAGAACACCACCAAGAGTCTCAATTATATGATAAAATAAATATATTATGACTATGATACTATTGAAGATGATCAAGATATTGAATTTGAAAAAACAATAGAGGCTAAAATAATTGCTACCTTCATAGACCAAGATGATATGTGGTATAATTTCAAGGATATTTGTGATGAATTTGAGACTCTTAAAGGGTCTATAGTTTCTATTGGATAGATTAGGGGTGTTTTAGAGGCTGCTTTACTTCTTAAAGGGCAAGACAAAAATCTCCAAGGTACTCTATTTAAAGTTGCTCCTATGGATCAAGAAGTGGTCATGTTTGAGATAGGCACAAGCATCAAGAGGCATCATGAGGAGTGTGAGCCATAAAATACATTCTCCTTCATAGGTTATTGGTTTGTATATGCCATTTATTCATTTGAGAGCATGCCAAGAGGAGTGGTATTCAAGAAGAAGATGAATACAACCAACCCAAGGTGCAAGAGGCAACTTGCCTCATGTCTTTTGACATCTTATGGAATAAGAGATAATAAAAACTTCCCTTTTGACCTAAGAGGAAGAATAAAAGTTCAAGTCAATTATATATAGCTACCTTAATTATGTTGTTATTGTATTCCCTAAGTGCTTGGTATCACATGTGTGTGTGTTATTATTTGCTTTGTGTCTTGTTATCATTGTTTATATGTGTTTGAATGTCAAAACAACATGTTTTGTCATGGTCTAGGCCTGGTTAAGTCTAAAACTGATTGCAAATGAATCCATTACACAATGGAAGGACAATGTTACTATTCCATTTAGCATTACAAGCATGCTACCCCTATGAATCACCAAATTTATGAGTAATTTTTAACCCTAGGTCAAAATAGTAAACCCTTATGGTTTGAAACATGTTTTTTAGCCTTGTTAATGAGTCTTAAATCTTCTTTGAGGAAATTAAGGTATTTTAGCATAGTGTAAGGTTTTTTGACAACGTTAAGGATTCCATTATGGCCAATATGAGTCTTTTCAAAGTCTCCTTGATTAAGTTGTCAAAGCCAATAGTGAAGAGGTCAATTGAATTCAAAGGTGGCCTTAATAGGTCTTATGTTCATTTCATAGAGCCATTTAACCATGTATTGGTTTTTTTTGTGTTTGTCATGCATTCAAAAGTCATTTAAGTCACTTTTGGACTTAATAAGAGGAGTTTTACATATTAGTTAAGAGGAAAAACATTTAAAGAAGTATCCTAACATGAATGATGTCAGGAAAAAGTAAGAGCATCAATTTTATGTCATAATTAGTTAGTTACCTTAGTTTAGACTCCAAAGAAGTAATTCAAGACACTTGTATAGACTTCAAGATCTCACTTCAAAGTAAAAAATGTTTATAAGTGTCTCTTCAGCTCCTGTAGGTTGGATATACATTTGGGATGTAGGTATAGGTCTAAAAACTACAAAATTTTCTTTATAACCTCCATTGCTCTCCTTTTAAGCTAGTAAAGGTAGATTTCAAGTGCTCAATATAGATAGAGGAGAGAGAATTATAACCTAAATTTTTTTATAGATGAATTTTTCTTAGTAAGATTCAAATCCATGGCATTTTTCTATATATTCAGCCCCTCTCATTTATGAACAATTTCTAAGACCAAGAGGTGTTTAAAATATCTAGTCAACCCCACATGCTCAATCCTTCTCCTTAAAATGATAGTTTTCAATAAGTTGAATGTGTGAGATAGATTATAAATGATATGTATGGTCTATGTAGTCTTATTGAATATTATCCATGTTCCATTTCACGTGTGTGGGCATGGATTGACAAGAAATGTCCATTTTGCATATATGTCAAAGAAGACTATCATAGTTCATTATTTTAGAGATTTCCACAAGGTTCCAGTACATACAAGACATGTTTTAATGTTTTATCATCTTTATAATTCATTCAATGTTCTCTAATAATTTGAATATTTTGTACCAGTCCTCTAGTGGCATCATGTTCTTAACAAGCATATTGTGTTTCAAAAATTCTTGCATAACTGAGTTTGGAAGGTTTGTCTTACATTATCAGAAACATGTAATAGTATTGACATCATGAACAAGGTGGTAAGTAATGTAGGTATGCTTTTAGGATATGATATGATCACACTTGTATAAATAAGAGGCCAAAACATTAAAAAAATATATAGGTATGTCGAGGCCTGTAGGTCCCTTTTAAATATCTAATGTAATAATTATTTATTTGAATGATGTCTAAAAGGTTGAGTAAGGTGTGGACACTATGTAAAAATATTGGATGGTTTCAAAATAAATGAATTTATATGGTTCAAAAACCCATGTCCAATACACTTTGTAAACTTATAAGTAGATTGACAGAATTAAATGGTGTAAGTATTTAAGTCAACACAAAAGGCATCTAAGAGCATGAATGTAATATGAAGTGAACATGAGATGCCCTAAATATTAAGGAGAGTATTGAAGGAATAATTTTAATATCACTCATTTTCACTCAAGATATGATTTAATCCAATGTTTTAGATGCCTATAGCCAAGAGATTCTCAGCACATACATAGTCGGGCCTGAGTTTGAAGGAGAGATACAAAGGGTGTTTGTAGAGCTTTGAGACCTTGGGAAGACTACGCAGGTTCAAAGTAAAATACCAAGTCTTTATTAATGTATAAGGGTTATTTAAATGATCCTAAAAATTCCTTTAAAACCCCCAAGGCATAGTTGAGACCTAAAATGCTTACCTACAGGTAATCATACACATTTAGGTTGCCTTTAAAACCTGTAAAAAGGGAGACAATGTGAATTGAAAGGGATGATTTATTTAAAAAGTGATATGATTAGGGAAATCATGAATTCATGTAGAATATCTTCTAGCTAGGTTGATGGCTTGAAATAAATAATAAGATGATAGACATATTAATACCACATAGGCCTAGTTGAATTCAAACCTTCATGGTATGAAATTGGATTTCAAAACTACTGTTTGGAGACCGATGTCCATTTTACATGATTTATAATCATGAATGGATCATCTCTAAATATTTGGAAGTTCTCGTGGTCACAAAATGTACCTTAGGGTGTTTTAACCTAAAATACTTTCTCTCATTCTATGCACATAGTCATCTCTACCTGAAAGACCACCTTGAGAAGCTCAGAGCTTCTTGGAGGAGATAAATGGAAGATAATGGAAGATAAATGTGATATAGGGGTGTTCATACTCTATTATCATAATAATAATTCCTAAGTTGAAGATCTACAACCCATGAATAAGTGAATAGGAGAATAGGGCAGTCATAAATGGCCTACTTGAGCCTAAGAGGTCACCAACTTATACTAATATATTTTATAAGTATGTACATGGGATTTAATGATGTTTTGAGGTTTCAATTTTTGGCATTATGAGAGAAAGAGGATATCTTCTTTATGAACAATCCTTAAGAACAAAACATGCTCTAAATGCTCATAAAACCCTCTTGAAGACTTAATGTGAGAAACATGCCTTCCAATGCAATCTAATGAATTTTTTAAACCTAAAAATGATTTTGGTGACCTTATTATGTCTTATGAAAACTTGATAATGGTAGTGGTTTGCATATGCAAGTATAGTACCATATAGAATAAACATAAATGCACAGTTGTAGGTGTGTATGTGAAGAGTAAGGTGCGAGATGATATCTATATCAAATGAAAAATTATATAAGGACTTGAAATATGTTCATAAATATTCTAAACACATTTATAGGTATCCCAAATTAATATATAAACTCTACAAGTCAGTTACTTGGTCAAAGAGGTAAGAAAGCATGGTTTTACAAGCCAAATGGCCTATATACAGGCCTAAAAAACACATAAAGAGACATATTTTCAAGATGATGAGATGAAGGATGATGTTTTATACCTCAAAAAACTTATTCCAAGCCTTGAAACCTAAAAATATCTTTCCAAACTCTTAAATTGTCTTCCATGCATGTCTAAGCACCTAGACTAGGGTATTTAACCATTTCATAATTGACCCATCTGTATAAGGCCTCAAGAGATAAAAATTAACATGGAGGTTATCCTTGGAATTTTTAAATTGAATCACACACTTCCCAAAAGTTTCACATGTATAGGAGTGTTTTTAGGCCAAAACATAGTTTCTAGGCAAGGAGGCCTAATTAAGGAGAGAGAAAGGAAAAAAGAGGCACTTCCACTAAGAGACTGGACATGAAGTTGTAATTCCATATTAGTTTTGAAAATATGCCTTCTAATTTTCAATACTATCTATATACTTCTATACACAAGGAGGTTTGCATGATTTTAGAGCTACAAGGAATTAGGCCAAATTAGGCATTTTGGTGAAAAATGAATTCTTGAGGATAGTTTGAGATCTCCAAATGAGTTGTTTCAAGTCTGGTATGATGTGAATAGGCCATACATGGAGAGATAATGATCTAGATAATATTAATTCAAGTTTTGACACTTTTAAGTAAGATTGGCCTAGTGAGATGAAAACTTCTAGACACTTATAAAGAGAATAAAGTGATGTGTCAAAGAGAACCTGAAGAGATCAATTGAGAGGTGTCAATAGCAAAGAAAAGTTGTAACTCAATATGATATGACCATCAAAAATGTTACTTTTCATTCCAAAATCTAATGCAAAGGGCATTTTTGGAGAGTTAGTCAAGGTGTTAAGCAAAGTTTGAAACTTCCATGCCACTTAGAGTAGGAGAACATATGTAGAAGACTAAAACTTATCTATGAGGAATTTATGGGGAAGTTTCAAAATGATTTATTATTTTAACTCCTTTTGGACACTTGTCTCTCTCTCACCTATGCCCTTACATCCTTCTTCTCTCACTTTCTCTATATATTGGGCCTTAATTGGCTAAGTTTGATCCTCAACCTGGATATGGCAAAACCTTTCCCATTTTTAGCCTTTGATAAATAAATAACAACCTAGTTTCACCTTATCCATGGAATAATTTCAATATACATGCTTGATTAATGAAAATTTCTAAGTGATAGGCTTACTTCCTTAGCATGCTTATCCTTGTTTAGCATTCTTGTTCAACTTGGAATCTTTTTTTTAGGTCTCTTAAAGTGTTCAAATGGACTGTGTAGGGGTTTATTGAGTTTTATTTTCATCAATGTCATGTCATGACCTCTTTACTAGTTATCTTAGATAAATATCTCTTCACAAACCTTCATGAGAAACATTGATGTAGAGAGGTAGATTTAGATTAGTGTTATGTGCAGGTTAGTCTCTTGTTTGAAGTGCAATTACAATTAGTTGGTAGTGATCAATTCATATTTGGTGCATCACCTCCATTAGATTAGGTTTCTCTCTTTTTTATTATAAATTGTTAGAGTAGTGTTTAATCATAAGTTATTCATCAAAGGGAGCTAGCCCTTTAATCTAGAGACTTATCTCTCCCATAGGTCCTCCACAACTTGAAAGATGTTTCCTTGTTACATCAAATTGAAAGAGGCTGGAGTAGACCTTCTTTATTTTGAACATTTGATGTATAAATTTTACCAAATTAAAACATATTTAAATTATTCCCACCTTTATCTCCACCTTATTGGTATTCCCTTTATGAATTGCAGTGTCAGACCTTGGATAGGACCAGACCCTCCTCATAGAATATTCTAATAAGAAGTTCATACTATAACCAAGTCACGATCAAATTACATGATTCAAATTTGAGATAATTTATGTTACATTATGATTTACACGTAATTTACATAATTTGAATCCTAATTTGGTATGTTTTATTCTTACTTCATAAACACTTCACTTTTATCTTCTTATTTTCTGATTGTGTGTATGTTTACAACCTAATTTTATTGACCTTATCATACCGTTTAGATTAATTTAATATGATTAATTTAATTTTTAATTACATTATGTTTTTATTTTAATACTTCCCATCTTGATCTAGTATGATTGATTAGATTTTTTTTATACCATTGGGTTTCACGTGTTTTCCACTTTATTACAAGTGTTCATACTTCTCAATTTGATATAGTATGAATTTTATTTTTTTTAATTTGGTGCAATCTTTTACATGGTTTGGAAAAAAATTATTACCTTTTACTTTACCATTTTGATTTATTATATTTATTCATCTTTTGTTTTTACATATTTCCCATAGTGATATAGTTTGTATTACATTTTATGATTAGGTATACTTTTCCAAATCTTTTGTTTCTCTTTTTAACCATGCATGTGTATCACATAATGCTAGAAACTAAAACATATATCACATATTTCCCATAGTATATATAATGATAGTAAAATACATGTGATATAAATGAAATACATCTATACATCCATCCATAGACAAATATAAATCATATCTCAAGGAATGTCCATATATATATATATATATATATATATATATATATATATATATATATATATATATATATATATATATCATGAGTTTAATACAATACAAATACAAAATACAATAGCTATAGATCTAAGGCTATGATCCATCATGTATATCCTATAGTTAAGCCATGATAACCATGGATGACTATGACTGACTTCTCTAAATGGTCTAATATAAAGAGGTAGTCTAGGATCTCAAGCCATCGATCTATCTTTGTAGATTAGCCACTTGGTCTTGCACACATCCAAGCACTATAGTGGTCACCTTATGGGAAACTCACTCTTATTCTAATTCTTGAAAAGATCAAGAATCTCCATCTCTTACTCCTATAGGTGGATGTGAGCTATCTCCTCACACTTGTAACTATCGATCAACCTCCCCCACTAATCTAAATTATCTATCATAAGTTGGGGTAGATGGTACTATAGGGTCTACCAAAGTGGATGGCTCATAATGTGATAACACCCCATCCAAAATATCTTTGTGTATGTCCATAATCATGGTTCCTCATATGATATATTTCATTGTAGTACCTATAAAAAAAATACCAAATATACATCAGATCTCATGTATATTTATCTCAAACTATTTATCTATCATTAAATACATGAAAAATAATACAACTAGTGATCTATGTCAAAAACTTAATAAATCAAAGCATTTCTCACCAGTGTTAGTGTTGATAATCATTTTATTCCTATCAAATTTACTATCGAACACCTTCTCTATTGGTTGCCTCCATACAAGTGTAAAACCTAGAGTCGCCACCCAAGCCTATTATGATCCCTTCCTCACTATCCTCTTTATCAACTAGTTGTGTCTTGTAGCTGACATAGGATCACCATGTGTGATTGTTCATGTCTATGTCCCTTCTCATTGATTTTCCTTCTATCTCTTATGAGATTGAGGTGAATATTGTCAACCCATTGTGGCTATGCTCATATATTCTCACCTCAAGCATCCATAACCATAACATCTTCTATACTAAGCCTCGTTACCTCCTAATTTTATGACTAATTTATCCATGGTATCTCCCACTAAGGCCTAATAATAGGTATCTCTACAAGTACCTCTACACCTTCTTTCCCTCTTGAATCTCTCAAATGTCATGACCAATAAGCAGGCACTACTAAAGGGACCATTAGATGTGGTAGGTCTAGCTACTTGGGTACATAAGCTAATGGATGTGACTCTACTCATGAATTATAATGTCTCATGATCTAAAATTGTTCCAAATTAGTAACAACTGTCACCCAAGTTATCCATATAGAAGCAATATCAATATATGGCTACCACACTATCTTACCTCATGTCATAGTCTCTAAATCCAAAATATGAGGCATGACATGCACTACATGATCTTACCTCCATCGTACCACCCAAGGTAACCTATCATTGAACACATGGGGAAAACCATCCAAAGTATACATAGGGGATCTCTCATAAATTTAAGTACTCATTAAAATGATGGGGCCCATCATCTTCTACCATAAGGTCAACATCCCATACATATCATGAATGAGATGTACCTAAATGAAAGATCCCAAATTGTAAAATGCACCCTACTCTAAGATGGACTAACATAAATCTACTATGTATAATGGTACCTTCCCATTGAACTTGTGACATAACACATGTGTTATCATAAGTCCTATCAAGGCCTTCCAAATATCTAGAATGGCCAAGATATACACGTAAAAAAACTAACTTATAACCCTAAGTAAATTATCTTTGATCTTATCTCCTAGTATTCTAGAGATCACCTCTCATCCTCCATCTCTAGTACATCACATATGATCACATTCCCAATAATGGTAAGTCTAATCAAGGCATGGACATCCTCCAAGGTGATGCCCACCTCTATGGTATACCCTACACTTCTCATTATAAAGTGTTGTCCAGTCACTCTAATGCTCCTAAGAACATGATGACTAGATCAAAACTAAGTGATATCTTCCTCATCTCCATCATGCCTCCAAATATTAAGGCAACTGGTCAAGATTGATCTATATATGACAATCACTTCAATAAATCTGGTAGCTAAGTTGCATCAACCAGGCACCAAAATCTCTATCACCTCTAAAAATATCAAATAATAGATAATGTATTAGATATTCATGTAATAATAATAAAATACATTCTTAAATATTCTCAAAATACTAAAAATTAACTAAATCAGATTATTTTTATCTTTTCCTACACAGTCATCTCTTTTGATACTAAATCGACCCTATCACCTCTTTGACATACTAAGTCAGCCCACTACTACATAGTCGACCCATTATTGTAGACACAATCAGCCTTTTTAATACTAGATCAACCCTTTCCTATCATTTTAATACTATATCATTCATTTTCCATGTAGTTGGCCTCCTTTAGTATATTGTATTAGGGACCTAATATTGACTACATCATCTATAAGTTACTATGTTATCCATATCTATTTTTATAACTGAATTGGCCATCTATTATGTAGTTGGCCACCCTAAATGATAGTAAATCAACCCTTTGATATGTAGTCATCCACCTTGATTTCTCTTACCTTTTCCAAATGAGCTAACAAGGTTGAATATGTTCTTAAGTTTTAGTGACTTTTCAACCATTTACCATAAAGGCCTTGTGAATTTATTGGTCTATTCTTTCCTACCCAATATCATGTTTTACCCCTAGTTTACCTAAAAATTCCCTAGGGTCATTTTCTATACCTACATTTTTTCCTAGTATCTATTTTTCTATATCTAGCTTAATTTTAGATAAAATTACCAAAAAAAGAAATTAATGCATCACTTACCTGAATTACATTAACTGTGAATAATAGGCATTCTCCATGTCAAAGTTGTTATCTCTTCACCATGGTCACTCTCAAGGCTCAACTAGGTCTATTAGAGCAATATTTTCTTATAATAGTAAAAATAATAAATGAATTAATTTTCTATTCAAAATTATTTACCTATTAATTATTTACCAATAGATTCTATTTTTCACCCATAACTTTGTTTCTACCAACTCTTTTTACGAACCAAAATATGTTATCATATCATGTAATCATAGAGAATTTTCCCACATATTACATGTATACTTTGCAAAAAAATTGTTTTTTCACTTAGTTTATGGGTTCGCCTAATGTTTCTTACATTGGACACCTTCACATTTATCTCACTTCCTTCCTCTTATACAACACTAAGGTAAGTAAAGGTATGTATTTTTTTAATTGTATTCATTCATTTATCTTATACGTTTCATACTATAATTTAGTTAACTCAGTGTTATGTGTTTTTATGTTCTTTTCTCAAAGCACCGTCCTATGTTATAACTACATGACACATGATGAACTTTGAGTGAGGTATATTTATACACATAATATTTTTAAAATTTGTCAATTACTAATGATTTATCTCTTGCATGAACCTATCAAATCTCAATCTCTTTGAGTGCATGCCTTAAAGTGTGCACTAGGAAAGGGATGGATAGATCATTGGTACTGTAAAAGATTATTTTCCCCTATACCACCACTTGAAACCAACACATACTTATCCTATACATTTTCATAAGCTTTGAAACATCTCTTACACGCTCCTTCAAGTAATTCACTACCTTAAATATCTCTTACATAAGCCAAAACCTCTTTTTGTTATTTACCAAAAAAAGTCAGCCTAAGTTGACCCTATTTTAAAAATATAAGTATGTTATAGGATTAGGTGATCCACTAATGACCTAATATAGGATGTAGCTAATTTATTTATTAAATAATAGGGTTGATTAGGCTAACTTTTTAGCTAAAACTTTGGAAGAGTTTAAGGTTAGATATGGATATATAAATGAATATTTTTCACCATTTTCATTAGAGAGATATAGATATAATCATTTTATTTGTGCATATGCTTATTTACTATTCTACTTGAGGATACATTGCTTAAGTTTTCACACTTCCTTTGGAGATAATAATCTTGTCCTATTGGAAAAGTATTTTAGATACATAAGAGAATTCATTTAGCCTAGATCTAACCTATTTTTGTTATCCTTACAAACCACAATAACTTCTTGAAAAATTCCATTATCTAAGGGATAGATTAAGACTCATTGGGTTCATGTTCAAGGTAGGTATTCATAATTATTTATCCACTTTATTGGTAGATATATTTTCATGTGTTATCTTATGAATATGTTTCTCTCTCCATGCATTAAGATTACCTCTATATTGACTTGACTTGAGTAGAGTTCTTTTTTTCATGTTTACTTTTATGTTTATTATCCCCATTTTGTGCCACATGCTTTGGTAAGCACTATATTAGATTTAATTTACTTTGTTATTTACTTTGATAGTAAAACATAGGACCTAGTAAGGGTTATTATGTGGTATTTATTGACTAGAGACTTTAGAACCCTCTCTAGTGATATTGTGTGGTAAGAGACTCCTTAATTAGTCTAATGGATCCATATTGGTCATGATTCTAATTATGTAAATGTATCAAAAAGTAGAAGGGATAGTGTGCTTTACCTTCTCTAAGTTAGGATTAATTTTTAGATTATCATCACTGTCCCTTGTTATATAAACCTCATGTCAATGTAGTTTAACCCTAGCGAAAATCACTATGAATCAATAACAGGGTTGAAAACATGAATGGACTATGAGTTGGTTAAATTGTATAGGATTAGTCAAAAGATAAAATATGTGATTTTAAAGGCCATCATTAAGGTAAATCATGCATAAGCTACTTTGAGATACCGCTCATTATGGATATGATAATGGTGACCAAATATGAACAATCTACTTGAAACTTTATCTAAAATATATCATCTAGAATCATTTTCTACACTAATGAACCAAAATCAAGATCAAAGAATGGTAATAAGATGAGGGAATAAGATAAATATGGACTAAATCAATTGAAATGGGATGAAAGGAAAGTGGTTTTAGGTCATTCACTTAATCAAGGGTCTTAATAGACAATGTTCAAGCAAATCAAGTGTAAAAATACATGATATACATTATATTCATGGGATCATATAGTTGTTATCCATATGGTGTGGCCAATCTATATTTTCCAAATCCATAATTTATTGTGATGATTAATTTCCTAGAGAATTAGGCTCAATTTTTCTCTTATTTTCATGAGTGACATTTGTATTCTTTTGATTTTCCTTTAGAACTAGGTCTTTAAGTTCAAAGTCTCTATGTTTGATGTGCTTGTTGTAGCTTGGTACAACTTGTTCTAATAGGCCTTAAGGTTTTTAAAAGTAGCTATCCTCTATTAATCAAATAGGTCTAAGTCTTATAGTATAAAAACTATGTATTCATCCTCATCAATGATATTCTTTAGTGATATGTACAAGGAAGTTAATTTGATCTTGACAGGGAGAATAACTTCTATTTAATAAATAAGGGATTATGGTGTGGATCCTATTGGGGTGTGGTTATTGGTATAGTATGCTTAAAGAGTGGAAAATATTTGTAAATGATAATCTTGTCCAAAAGCATTAATAATAATTTTCAAGATTTGGATGAGGGTTTTGTTAGATGCTTTGATTTGGCCATTGCTTCAGGGGAAATAGACATAGGAAAAATGTTATGTGATATGGTATTTGGCACATGGGGCTTTGATGTCATTATTTTTTAAGGATTTGTCATTATCAAAAATGAGATTAGAGAGAATATTGAAGTGACAAATGAGATTATTGAGGATGAACATGGATATATACTTATTACGTAAGTGAGGGGAATGGATTCGACCCACTTAGTAAAGTATTTAGGTGTAGTAAAGATATGTTTATGGTCATCTAATGAAGTTAGATTTATTTTCCTAATGAGATTGAGTCCCCATGTGGAAAATGACTAGGGTGTAGTGATCGACTGAAGTGGTAGAGATGGTGCATGAATGCTATTGGAATGATTTTTAAAAGACACACATATTTCACATAAGTAAATTCATTAGCTTCCATAGTGTGCCAATAATACCCTATATGTAGAAGTTTTATGGTAAGGGCCATGCCAGTGATGTGAACCCCACAAATCTCTTTGTATATTTATTTAAGAGATAATATGGACTTTATCAAATATAAATAACAAAGTAGAGTTACATCATATCCTGTATGATAAGTGGTGGTAATGAGAATGGTATAATGAGAAGTGGAATGGATAAATAATTTTTATTTTTTATAAGAAAGGTAGGAAGGAATAATGTTGTCATATAGGTAGGCATAGATGTTGGAGTACCAAGGTGAGATGGGACTAACAATATCACATACCATTTTATATTTTAAATGTTCATGAGTCATATTTAAAATATGTTCAATAAAAAACTAGTAATCAATAATGTAATCTTCGATTACTTTTAAAGAACTAATTGTTTCCATTGCATCAGTAGTTGGGTTATTGGCTCTTGGAATTTGTTCAAATTAAATATGCTCAAATCTCTATTTAAGATGATCCACCACATTCTTATAAGGAATAATCTTATCATATTTTGTCTAGTATTATTTTATCACCTAGTCAATAATTAGTTGAGAATCTCAATGAACATGTAAATGCTTGATGTTCCATTGTACTGCTAGATGAAGTCCTATAAGGATTACTTCATATTTTATAATATTGTTTGTAAAATTGAAACCAATGTTGAATACCTTGGGAATGACATCCCCTTGTGGTTTAATGAAGATAATATTGGTTCATGATCCATGATAAATATATGAACCATCAAAATAAAGGGTTTATTGTTGAGGTACAGAAGAAGTGTCATCCAAAGTCATCATAGACGCATCAAGAAAATTGAAAATAAGTAGTTTGGTATCTGAAAAGGGTGCTTCAACAAGTTTATCTTCAAGTGGTTTCCCTTTGATGTCCTTTTTATGAACATATTAAATCTCAAATTTACTCAATATTATCATCCACTTAGCATGACCAATCAAGGCTACCTTATTAAGTAGATATTTGAGTGGGTCCACTTTGGTAATGACAATGGTCTTTTTATTGAACACATAGTGGAATAATTTTTGGGCTAAAAACACCATGGATATATACAATTTTTCAATTGAGATGTAATTATATTCATAGTAAACTAGTGTGTGGCTTAAATAGAATACTACTTGTTCTTTCCTATGATCATTGTGTTGTGCTAGGAGTACCCCCAAAGCACAATCGATTGATGAAATATATAGAAGGAAAGACTTTCTAGGTGTAGGTAGAGCTAGAATTGGTGGATTGTCTAGATATTATTTTAATTATTCAAAATGTTGTTGACAATCAACATTCCATGATAAAATGGCACCCTTATTTAGAATATGAGTAAAAGGATGGCACATATATTCCAACTGAGAAATAAATCATTTGGTAGATTAGTTTTTTCCCTATAGGCCATGGAGTTGTTTAATATTTGAAGGTGGAGGTATTTCTATAATGGCCTTGACCTTGGATATATAAACTTTAATGCCTTATTAGTAGATAATCAAACCTATAAAATTACTTTAAATAATGTTAAAGACATACTTTTTAAGGTTAACCCTGACCTTGTATTCATAAAGTCATTCAAATATTCTTTATCTTGTCTATATGCCCTACTCTAGTCTTGGATTTTCCCAAAATATCATCAACATAAAATTCAACAATACCATGCATCATGTCATGAAAAATGAGAATCATGGCATGTTGGTATGTGGCACCAACATTCTTGAGGCTAAATGACATCACTTGATAACAAAATGTTCACCATGGAATGGTGAATGTTGTCTTGTGCTGGTATTATATAATAATTTTAATCTAATTGTGTTTCAAGAAGCCTTACATAAAAGATATAATCTCATACCCTATCATGTAATCTAAAATCAAATCCCTTTGGTAATACTTTATTGATATGTCAAAATTTAGTACATAATCCAATTCCTTATGGATTCTTATTGACTGAGACTATATTTGATATCCACTTTAAATAATTAATAAGATGGATACACCCTACCTCCAATAATATTTCCAATTCTTTATTGACAAGAATGGTTAATTGAGGGTGAATTATTCTCAAATTCTATTTGATTATCTTGGCATCAAGATATACAACAAGGTGATGTATAAAAAATTAGAAGTCCAAGCTTGGCATATTTGAATAACACCATGAAAAAATATCAATACTCCCAAAGGAGGGTATTAATAATATCATGTTCCTCTTCAGTAAGGGACACTTCAAACTTGATCCATTTGTGGATTGGTAGGTTTTAAAATGTTCACTTCGTGGTGTCCTCCACAATAAGTGTGGAACCATCTTCTAAAATAGTTATCAAAGTGGTACATTGGTATTCATATTTGTTTGTTGGTTTGACTGACTCATCTTGTTCCCCAAAATAGGAAAAATATTCATCACCAAGGTCTAGCAAAGACCATTCAACAAATACATGTGGATAATCTTATACTAATTGATCAAATTTTTTTTGTTCTACACTGATTCCTAAATGGAATGAATTTATGGAACTTAAAGAGGCATCATATTCATTTAAAATAGGGTGAACTTACCCATCTAGTGGAACTTGAAATAGGTTTTCACCATGGGACTTATCTTTTTTTTAACTTTTACCTTGGTCAAAAAGTGCCTCAAAGAGGTTTTCACTTTGGGACCTCAATGTTTGATTTTTTTTTGACCAAGGAAGTTCACCTACTCTCTAAAATAGGCAATACAGTCTACTGTAATGGTAAATCCATGTTTATGATCACCAAGTGGCACATTATCTTTGAGGCCCATAAATTCATAGTTTACCTCATTGTTATGAAAATCATCCAATGATATATAAGAATCTTGTTGGTCCCAGTTGATTAATTGGGGATGATAGAGGAAAAGAGGGGGATCATATGGCACAATGGAAATGGTATAAATGGTATTGAGGCCAAATAAATTAATATCATCCAACTCATTGTAGATGATATACTAGAACTATAAATCACTGTTGACATTATTCATGTTAGATGATAAATTAGAATCACTCTCTATATCTATAGGGTTACCCCCAGGTGGTTTGTATCTAATACCTTAAGTTCCTCTGTGTTAAGTAACTAATAATGGCTCAATAAGTCCTTGTTATTTTTCCCCCATGCCTTTACCCTTATATGCTTGATTATCCATTATCCTATTTGGGATAAGATATGTTATATATTGTTAATAGGTGGGAAAATCATCATTGTATATCCATGAATCATCATCAGCCTTGATTTCTTATTTCTCCTAAGAAGTGGTTTTGATGAAAACCAATGGTCCTCTCTGATGGGAATTGTCATTCTTACACCATTCCATTTTAGGAGTTTGTTTTTGAGTCCTACCATATGCTTTATTCATCTTAGTTAATTTGTCTATATGAAACACATTGAAAATTTTGTATTCCCCAAGGTTATTGTCTTGAATAGTAAAATGATTATCTATTTTCATAGGTGGGGTAGATGAAGTGGAGGCACATTTACTTTGATGCACATAATGAGATTTATAAAATTGATCAACTATTTACTTGAATTTCTTGGGAGCAAGATCTATGTTGAAGTGATAGTTGTAACTTCCATACTCTACTTCCAAATATTTATAAAATTGATATGATTGCAAGTCACTAGGAATGGTAACTTCTAACCTAGATTTGGTAAAATTGATGCACTAATGAAGGGTAGATGGTACAACATGTACTTATTGAACACATTATTTCCTAAGGATACAATTATAAGATTGTTATAAATCAAGATAATGGCATAGAGTATTATGGGTTAGAATACTAATGATAACAAGTAAACAAATGGTACCCTAATATTCTTGTTTCTCATTATCATAAGCTTTTCTAGTAATGGTATCTAGTTGTAAATATGTTGATATGTAGTCTAAGTGTTTGACCAATTTCAAATTTATAATATGAAACCCCAAACCATTATCTATGAGGAATTTTTTGACCTTATGTCAAGAAATGATTAATTCTATGTAAAATGGGTTATTATTCAAAGGTCCAAGGGATGACATATCCATTTGATCAAAAGTGATTTGTTGATATAAATACAAATGACTCACAATTATTTGGAATTTTTTTATGGTTCAATGTCACTTAGAACTTTGTATTGGATTAAAAACTCATTTAATATGTTTTTTTGGACATTTAATGTACATAGAAGATTTAAAACAGAAATTTACATAGATATATTTTTAATTTTTCCATAATATCATAAGTCTTGTCCTTAATAGCAGAAATTGAATTGGTATTTTGAGATAGAGGAGCTTGAATAGAATATTTGGAGGAAGAAGTTGTAGGACCCTGAATGGTAACCTTTGAGTGTTGAGTTACAATTAAAAAACATCAAGTTAATGGAGGGCTAAAATAAATATAAGAAGGGGTGTATTATCCTATAATTATAAATCTTTCTTGTTGATTGACATTTGGGCCATTATAGACCAAAGGAAGATTACTGACAAATGGAAGTAGAGGTCTTAGAATGGGCATGAAGGTCTTTGGGTATTGGTGGTATTTATATTAGGATTGACCTTAATGGTAGTGATGTGTAAACTAGTGATGTGACCTACAACATTGTAATATAAAGGGACACTATAATAATTGACTTGATTATACTGTGTATCTTGACCTTGATTATAGTTTTGTTGTGGTTATTATTGTCTCTGATGTTGATTTTGAGGAGGCTTATTCTAATTTTTATTGGTATTGTGTTATAAAAAAGTGTTTTTATAGATACCCAACTCTTGATTAGATGTCTAGAAACATTATCCAATTTTATCTATCCAATTTAGATAAAATATTAAATAATATGGTGAACCTTCACACATCAATGAATGGAATGGCCTTTACTTGATGATAGTCACAAAAGTCATTCTCATTGTACCAATCTAGTTTAGGCTAATTCTTAGGAAATGGTTTTGGTAGTGGTTATTTTCACTTGGATTTGAACCCTTTTAGGAGATGTCTCAACTCTCCTCATCTAAGTGGTATAATTTAAACACCTCTAGGTTTGTGGGTAGCCTAAGGATGAGGTGAGTCTCTAGATAGGGCTAGCTCCCTTGATGTACCACTTTGGATTACTACTACACTTAAAATTCAAGGGGGAAAAGGGAGAGAGATAAATGAAATAACAATATCCTAAGGGAGGTGATACACTAAATATATTGATGACTTCTAACTAGATACATATTACACTTGAAACCAAGAGACTAACCAAACATACACTTATCTAATCTGCATCTTCTCACATCAATGTTACATTATGAGGTTATGGATGAAGGTTTAGGCTCGGAAGAATAGACAAGAGGCCTATAATAACACTATTTTAATAGACTAACTAACTTAACCTTAAAACATCCTATAACACTTTAAATGATCTATAAGAAGAGGCTTGCCTATTGTAAATAAGATGAAAGAATGAGACAACATGATAAGGAATCCATAGTCTTTACCGAGCAAGATCTAACATTAAAGTAAAAAACACTATGAATAGTCATGGAAGAGGTAAAAATAAGTAGTATTATTGATCAAAATTTATGCAAATGAGTAGGGATTTTCCATACTGAGGCGGATCATATGTTGTAATGGCCAAAATGGCTAGTTCTTATAAAACTTGAGAGAGAGGAGAAGAGAGACGTCCAAAGGTCACAAAGGCACTTGTCAAGCTGATAAAATTAGTTACATGTGTATGATAAGATGATTTTGGATAAAACATACAAGGTTAATAAGTACAAGTGTCTATACAAGGCATGAAACTCTTGGAAAGTGGCATAAAACTCCTTATCCTGGCTCAAAAAAATGCCTTCATAATTTGGACCTATTTGAAAATCTAAAAAATAATTAGGGACATGTATGATGATTTTAATTAAGGTGAATTATTTCATACATTCCTCTCCATGAATTATTTTTAGGCTTGGCCATTTGGAATCATATGGAAAGGAGCTATCATTGCTTGCACTCTAAGAAACTCCTCTTTCCTTCACCTTGCACACTTGGCCTCAAATTTGTATTTAGTTTCAAATTAAAATACATGGAAGGGAGTGGATGAAAATTTTCAAGAATTTCCATGGCCTTATAATGCTCAGGCACACCTTAAAAATCCATCCACTTAAAGTTTTCACACTTCTCCCTAGCTTGGTCACTATGCTAGTTTTGGCTGGATGAGATGAGAGCTCCTATTGGCACACTTAAGATTTTTTATAATAAATTAAATTAATATTAGGAGTTATGAAAAGTCTCAATATTTATCCTAAATTTGTTTTCATCTTTAGACACTTCTTAGAACCTGTAAAACACACAAAATAGTCAAGAAAACCCTATTTTATACCCTATCTTTACAATTTATTACAACTCAAAATAATGGGGATTATATTAAGGGAGTATACTATAATTTTAAATCATAATCTTGGTCAAAATATTCCATTATATTATCTTTCTAACTCCATTTCTCAAACTAGTCACTGACAAGGGTTTTGGAGGGTTTAGGCCTATTTTGACCTCTTAAGATTTGTTCATAAAGATTTGACATTGGAATTGCCAAAAAAATCCACTAATGTGATTTTGAGGACCTAAAATAACTTTACAAAACTACTCTGGCCCCCATATAAATCATCAAGAGAGATATGAGCTCTTTAAATCACCCTATCAACCTTGTTTCTTCTATTTACACAAGCCTCAGTTGTCTTAAAGCCCAAAAATAAACAATTCATGATTTAATTTGCACTATAAAATATTTAACACCTTTTAATTCACCCTAAAAACATTTTTTAATGAGATATAAATCTCATATGAGGTTTCAAGTGGAAATGCCTTATCATTTAAACTTCTAGGCCTAACCATGCCTAGTATGCTTGTTTGTAAACTCATGGGTTTGGGATACCTTGTTATTATCCACTCTTTCTTGCTTGGTTTTCTATGTCTTCATATGTGATATAAAAACTCATAAAAATCCTATAAATTTCCATCATCTTCTTGTATTACCCCTTTCATCTCCATTTCCAAAACTTCCAGGGTTTACACCTAAGGGGAGTGCCCTCTATCTAAGACAAAATAGAGGGAACTCCCCTATTTTCCTAGAAAAAAGTGAGTATTTTATTATATTTATAAATTAATTAAAATTATATACACAAATTTTTAACCCATGGTCAGGTCTCTTACCCTTCCAACTTGTAAAAAACTTGAGACAAACTGTATATAGGTAGACTGTGCAAGATTTATTGGTGTTGATTGTTAACGGTATTATTAAGGCTACTTGTCTATTTTATATCCATCATGAAATATTTATGAGACTATAATTACCACAATAAGGGTATTACAAACCTCACTTATTCCCCAAACCTATCATATACCCCTCACATACCTTGACTCAGTCAAGATTGAGTATAACTTCTTGACTATGTTTTACCTTATGATGTTGTACCTATAGGTGCATGGATGGTTTGGATTTAAGGATAGTTTCTACCACCTCCTTTTCTACTTATTAGAGTAATATTTAAATTTTTTATGTCTAACTTATCCATATCAATCTATGTTAATCATTGTAAGAAACATCTCCTACTCACTACCTATAACAGTCCTCTACAGTGGTTGTAGGTGCATATGGGGTCTCAAGGGGTTTGTATAGGCTTTTTTTTCATTATTTAGAGATTATTAATATAATAATTGTTACAATTAAGGTGATCAAAAGTTTTTTTCATCATTACAACTTCTCTATACATTTACCTGCACTTTGAACTCACCAAACTAAGTTCTCCCTTTGGACTAAGAACCCTTGCCTTCTTTAATTCCTATACATGTACACGAGGTGTAATTTATCTTAGACATGGTATGGAGAGAATATAATTATATGATTGTATTCATGAAACATCTAATCATGCCTATATTTACCTTGGATGGGATAAAACACTTCCAAGAATCAAGTTTAGTTCACTGCTTGTTTATCTTGTTGTAGGTCTCTATTTCTCTAAGAAGGGACACATGCAGGCACTCAAGAAACTTCAAAACCATGCATAAATATCATAATAATGATATTAATTCTGATTTAAATTCCATTCAATCCATGATACCATTCTACCCATAAATAAATGCATTATTTTCAAGTTAAGATATCAAAATCCATTCATAACTACAAACATGTAGATGTTAGTGTAGTATTTCAATGTTTTTAAGGGCATATTTGAGGCTCCAAACTTCTAAATTATGATTAATTCCTGATTCCAATCATTACCATATCTATTTTACATACTAGAGGAAATAAGGTTTATCAATCTAGATTTTTTGTAACACTTTTAAGAATGTTGTAATATATCCAAAGAATCCCCTAGAGCTCTATTTTTACATTTTAGGGAAAGTTTCCCCAAACTCAGTTTCTCCCTAATAGAAGGTGATTTCCACTTGGTCAAGGCATATAACACTTTCAAATTTTCATGTTATGTTTCTTTCAATATTTTAGGTGTTTAAGATGAGTTTTACCACTTGTATAACATTTCAAAATGGTTCTTTAACCCCTGTTAAACCACTTATAGGTGTGGATTTTTAGTTCATATAAGTAGTGGGCAGAACATGGGCAATATGTATTTATTTATACCTCATGAAAAGACTTGAATTATTCTCCAATTATACAAATGAGTTCTTGTCATTATGATGTTATTGGAACCAACTTTAAGTCATCCATTTCAATATGATTTTAATCCTTTATGACACCTATACATGTTCATTAATGGCTGCCTAATTGTGTTTTCTTACATATGACTATAATTCCATGAAGATTTACCTAGGAAAGGATATTTAGAGGCTAAAATGATCAATTAAACATAGAATCATGTAAACCAAAACATATTCACCTTCCAAGACCACCATCAAAACAAGAAAATCCCTTAAATGGTGAAAAAACTACCTATTGCACAGAAAAATTCTCCCTCCTACAACCTAAGATGATTATCATATAAAAAAATATATAAATTATGAACCAAACATGGAGAGAATTATATAAGGAAGGCAACATCATCTAGAATTAACTTTAGTAATTGGTTCATACAAACTTGCCAAAAATGGAGTAAAACCTATAGGTTGCATGAAATAATAAGTAAAAAAGCTTAGTCAACTTCATGAGGATGGTTCATAAAGAAAAAAAATTCCATTATTAAAAATATTTTAATGGAAATTAAGTTATTTTATTTTACTTTCACTTCCCAAAAGCGTTTGACTTGATACTCTCATCGACCATAACAAGCATGAACTTGTTGATCACTTTTACATGTCTCAAAAGGAAAGAAAAGAGTAGAATAGTTTTAGGTATTTTTAGCACTTAAAAATCATGTCAAGAAATAATATTAGTTTGAGGAAGATGAAGAGTCATATTACAACCTTCTTCCATGTGTATAACTCTCCCATATGCCATACAAGTGCCAAATTCCTTTCTTTCCTAAAAAAAAATTGCCCTTTCTTCTAAAGAACCTACAACCTTTAAGTTATGAAAGTTGATTAAGAACTCTTAGGACACATTTCATGTGACATCACATTTTTTAGACCTTTAAACTTACATAAGAGGTCGTATAACTTATTAAATGCTCTATTTATGACCCTAAGTTGACTCAAAATGATAAATGGACTAAAAGAATAATTGACCAAGGTTAATATAACATGGAATAATATAAAATGACATATAATACATCATATTACATAATATTATACCCAAAAAAATACATAAAACTCAATTTTTTACCTATAAGGGCTCCCAATTTGACCTGCAGGGTCAAATTTAGTCAACAAATTAGTGACTCATAGGGGTAGTATGCCTGTTATACTAACTAGACTAGTAACCTTATTAGTCTAATGCATTGAGGGAGTCATCTAGAGTCTAAGACACAAAAATAGGATTTTTATAACTATATTTTAGAAAGACAAGACCAATTAATACCTCAACCACACAAACCAAAACACACACACAAAGTAAAAACAAACACACATGTTCTTCATGATCACTTATGAAACACACACACCAAACTAAACAAATTGGAATCAAACACTAACTAAACTAAGATGAAAAATCCCTCCTGGATCAAAGGGGAAGTTTGAAACCCTTCTTGCTTCATAACATGAATGATTTAATGAGACATGTACCCTTTTATCCTTTAGCATTGATGCCTCCAAATTTTTCATGATGTTTTCCAACTTCATTATCATGATGTTCATTGATAACCAAGTAGCTCTAAATAGTTTGGATATGGAAATGAATTATTATTTCATCCAAATAGCCTCAACCTTCTCATATGGATCCTTAATTACAACCTCCAATGGTGGTTTAACAAGGCATACCTTCTTTATTTTCATAGTGGTCTCAATAAGATTGGGTTTCTTCTTAGCTACAAGTTCTTCTAGCTCATCAAGGAGATTTTCATACTCTACCCAATCTTGGTCATTGTCCTCCATGGAAGAATATTTCTTCACCTTGTCATGTAATTTATCCTCAACTTGGAAAACCTCTTCAAACTCTTGAAAGAACTTCATTTATAGTTGCCAATCATCCTTGTCCTCTTTATCATATGAAATTACTATCTCTTCAATCTTCTCTTCTTGATGTATTATGTCATTAATATGGTGTTCTTAAGGCTCCAATGCATCTAAGGGTGATTCAAAATTAGGCTGAGGTTTTGGGTCATATTTAAGAAAAACTTCCACCTTAGTCTCAAGAGATTCTTTTAGAACTGCCACCTCTTTGGGGATGACATGAAATTGCTCTCCATCCTTAATATCCCATTCATATTCATGATAGAGATGATTATCCATAAATTCATGGTGATGCCAATATTGGGAGTCTTGAAATCATGTGACTTATCCTAATGAGGCTACCAAAGAGGTAGGATTTATTTAAGCAAGATTTATGAGTTTTTGTTAACCAATTTCTCTTCTTTAGGTTCCCATACCATAGGTCCATCAAGGAAAAGGGTGATGGGGTGAGGATAAGATAAATTATTTGGTGGAGGTGGCACATAGAACTAAAAATTAGATTGAGAGTGAAGTGTAGGGGATTCTTCTGAAATATCTTGAAGAAGTTTATATTGGGTGTGTTTAGGCATATGATATTCTTTTGGGTCTAAACCTTCCATCACACCTTGAATTAGAAATTTCATCCTTGTCTCTAGCTCTTCTATTTTATTGGATAGGTTATCTTTGAATTTTTTTTCTTGAAGTTCATAGGCATCTTCATGAGGATGAGGAGTACAAGAGGATTGACATGGAACACAAGAAACTACTTGAGGAAGGGTGTGAGTGACTTTCATAGAATCAAGCTCTATCTCAACTTCACACTCCTTATCAAGATATTTCTCCTCTTTATTTCCCCATGACTCCACTATCTTATTCCAGCTTAGGATGTTAAGATTATGAGTCTTTTCTTTAGGTGGTGATTTAAATTGAGGAGTGGATGAAGTATTCAAGAAACTTGGAACCTCCTTAGGCTTGGATTCTCCACCTTGTCTCCAACTTGGAATATCATATCTAGAGGTCTTTTCTTGAGGTTGGGATGTAATTAGAGAGGGAAATGAGGGATTATATTCCACTTATTTTATTAATGAAATGGACTGATTCATATGCATATTATCCAGATTAATTTTCCTATCAAGATTAGTTTTAAAAATAAGCTTTTTTCTTGTCAACTCTGTCCTCTAATTGATTAGGAAAAGAATGGATTTGATAAGCTTTATTGGGATCATGAGTAAGAATCATGTAGGACTGATATCAATGTTGGGTAAGTTGATATGAAGGCTGATGGTTTGGTGAGGTTTCCTTTCATGAAATTTTATCCTATCCTCCAAGGATGAAACTAGGCCACTTACATCTAACATCTCACTTGTGAGCCTTTGCCAATTGACTCTATTAATAGGCACCCACTCTCTTTTGACCAACTCTAATTCATCTCTCCTATGATGAATGAAATGATTAGGAATATATTGACTATGTCCCCTTAGTGTATCAAGCTCTAACATATACTTCTCATACCCTAAAAGAGTTTTCTTGAAGGTTGAAATGGATTGAGTTGAGAAGTGACTAAGTCGACTAGGATAAGAAAGATATTGAGGAGGCTAGCTATAAGACTGATAAAACTCATGACAAGGCTAGATATAGTTATAATAAGTATCATGACAAGGATATAAATGGTCATATTTTATTTGGTAATAATTATAACAAGGCTAATAGGGACTGCCATAAGCTTGAAAAAACTCACCAACTTGTGTAATGTAAAACTCAACACCAAAGTCAACCATGGAACTATATTAAAATTAAGAACACAAAGAAATATATTAACAACAATATTAAGAATGAAACCTAGGCTAATTTACAAACTGATTTAGCTTTTGAGTTGCCATTGATACTTAGATAGATGCCTCCAAAGGTTGATTATTGAAAGATGACACCCAAAATATTTCAACCTCTTAGACTAAGAGTCCCACTAGGCATGCCAAAAATTGTTGTCACTTAGATTTTCACCCTTTGAGGAGATGTCTCAGCTCTCCTCATCCAATTGTCATAATTGAATCGCCTTTAGGCTTGTGGGTAGCCTAAGGATGAGGTGAATCTCTAGGTAGGGTTAACTCCCTTGATGTACCACTTTGGATTACTACTACACCTAGACTTTTTTTTTGTGGGGGGGGGGGAAGAGAGAGAGATAATAGAAAGAAAAATATATTAAGGGAGGTGATACACCAAATAGATTGATGACTTAAAACTAGATGCATGCTACACTTGAAACCAAGAGACTAACCAAACATACACTTCTCTAATCTACATCTTCTCACATCAATGTTACATTATGAGGTTATGGACAAAGGTTTACACTAAGAGGAATAGACAAGAGGTATAAAATTACATTGTTTAAATAGAATATCTCACTTAAACTTAACACATCATAGAACACTTCACATGCCCTGCAAGAAGAGGCTTTCTAACTACAAATAAGATGAGATAATGAGACAACATGCTAAGGATTCCATAGTCTTCACTAAGCAAGATCTAAATTTCAAGTAAAACACACTATTAATATTCATGTATAGGTAAAAATTATTAGGTAAGAATTAGTAGTCTTATTGATCAAAAGGTATACAAATAAGTAGGGCTTCACCATACTCAAGTGAATCATGTGTTATAATGGCCAAAATGGATAGTTCTTATAGAACTTGAGAGAGAGAGAGAGAGAGGATAAAATAGAAGTCAAAGGTTCAAAAGGAAAATTTTAAATTTGATAAAATAAGTTACTTGTACATGAGGATAAGATTTGGGATGAACTATATAAGGTCAGGAAGTACATGTGTCCATACAAGGCATGAAACTCTTGTAAAGTGGCATAAAACTCCTAATTCTAGCTAAAAAAACTACCTTCATAATTTAGACCTGTTTTAACATCCCAAAACTAATTAGGTATAACTATGATGATTAGAATGAATGGAAAGCTTTTTTACATACCTCTTTATGCATTGGTTATAAACCTAGTCATCTAGAATCATTTGGAAAGGAGTTATCACTACTTACACTCTAAGAAACTTATCTTTCATGTACCCTACACACTTACCCTAAAAATACATGATAGGGAGTGGATGACAAGTTTAAAGACTCTACATGGCCTTATAATACTCAGGCACACCTTAAAAATCCATCCACTTGAAGTTTTCACACTTCTCCCTAGCTTGGTCACTATGCTAGTTTTGACTGGCTAAAATGAGATATCATATTGAGGAACTTAGGATTTTTTTGATACATTAAATTAACATGAGGAGTTATCACAAGTCTTAGGCTTTCTCTTAAAGTTGGTTTCATATTTAGACTACTAAAACCTACAAAATACATAAAATAGTCAATAAAACCTTATTTTGTACCCTATTCATACAATTATATACAACTCAAAAGCATGGGGGGTATCCTAAAGTAATATCATACAAGTTTCAATCATCATCCTAGTAAAAATTATCCATTAAATTAGATTTACAACTCCATATTCTCATTAGCCACTAGCAATGGTTTTGGAGGGTTTAGGCTTGTTCTAACTGCTTAAGCTTTGTTCATAAAGCTTTAATGTTTGAATTGCCAAAAAATTCCACTAATGTGATTTTTAGGACCTCCATTAACTTTCCCAAACTCCTCTATCCCCAATACAAATCATCAAGAGAGATATGAGCTCTTGAAATCACCCTATCAAGCTTGTTTCTTCCACTTACACAAGCCTCAATTGTTCTAAAGCCCAAAAAAGGATTTTTAATGATTTCCTTTGCAATCTAAAATATTGAACACCTCTGAATTTACCCTAAAAACATTTTTTAACAAGATATAAATCTCATATTAAGTTTCAAGTTTAAATGCCTTATCATTTGAACTTCTAGGCCTAGTCATGCCTAGTATGCCTATCTACAAACTTGAGGGTTTGACATACCCTATTAAGATTCACTCTTTCTTTATTAGTTTTATATGTCTTCATAGGTTGATATAAATCATCATAAAACTCCTATAAAATTCCATCATCTTCTTGGATCACCCCTTTCATCTCTATTTCCAAAAATGCTAGGGTTTTCACCTAAGGGGAGTGCCCTCTCTCTGAGACAAAATAGAGGGTACTCCCCTATTTACCCAGACAAAAATGAGTATTTTATGATATTAATTAATTCATGAAAATTATATACAAAATTTTTCAACCCTTTTTTATGTCTCTTACCCTTCCAACTTGTAAAAAACCCAAGACAAACTGTATATACGCAAACTATGCAAGATTTGATGGCGTGGACTATGAACTACATTCTTAAAGATTTTAATCTAGTTTATATCCATAATGAAAGATTAATGAGACTATAATGACCATAATTAATGTATTCCAAACCTCACTTATGCCCTAAAACTATCATATACTCCTAAAATAGCTTAACTTAGTTAGGACTGAGGATAACTTCTTGACTATGTTTTGGCTTAGGATGTTGTACCTATAGGTGCATGCATGGTTTGGATTCAAGGAAATTTTATAACACCTCATATAATCCCCCTTAGATTCATATTACATTGTTTCAAGTCCATCTACTTCATATCAATTTGTGTTCATCACTATAAGTAACATCTCCTACTCACTTCCTATTACAATCCTCTGAGGTGGTTGTAGGTGAAAATAGGGTCTCAAGGGGTCTGCATAGGCTTGTTTTGCATTGTTTAGATCTTATTAAGATCATTATGGATACAATTAAGGTACTCAAATTTTTATTTCATCATTCCAAATTCTATATACCCTTACCTAAACTTTGAACTCACTAAACTATGTTCTGCCTTTTGACTAAGAACCACTACCTTCTTCAATTCCTATAGGTGTACATGCGGTGAAATTTAGCTTAGGCATGGTATTGAGAGACTCTCCTTACATAATTAGGGTCATGAAACATATAATAATTCCTATATTTACCTTGGATTGTCTAAAACATTTTCAAGACATCAAGTTTAGTTCACTACCTATTTATCTTACTATAGGTGCTCATTTCTCTGAGAAGGGACACCTGTAGGCACTCATGAAACTTGAAAACCATGCATCAATATCATAATAATGATCTCAATTCTTATTTTAATTATATTAAATCTATGATACCATCTATCCATAGATAAATGTATTTTTTTCAAGTTAGGATATCAAAAGGCATTCACAATTACAAACTTGTAGATGTTAGTGTAGTATTTCAATGTTCTTAAGGGCATATTTGAGGCTCCAAACTTCTAACTTCTGTTTACTTCCTAACTCCCATACTTGGAATATATCTTTTCCATAATAGAGGTAATAATTTTTATCACTATATATATTTTTTGTAAAACTTTGTAAGCATGTTGTAATATATCCAAAATTAACCTTGGAGCTCTATTTTTACATTTTAGGGAAAGTTTCGCTAAACTCAATCTCTCCCTACTAGAAGGTGATTTCAACTTGGTCAAGGCATCTATAATTTTAAAATTTGAATGTTATGATTCTTAAAATATGTTAGTTTTTTATGATGATTTTTACTACCCACCTAACATTTCAAAATGGTTCCTTAACCCCTGTGAAACCACCTATAGGTGTGGATTTTGAGTTGATACAAGTAGTGGGCAGAACATGGGTAATATGTATTGATTTATACATCATGAAAAGATTTGAATTAATTTAAAATTATACAAATGATCTATTTTCATTATGATGGTCTTGGAACCAACTTCAAAACATCCATTTCAACATGATTCTCCTCCTCCATGGCACTTATACATGCTCATTAATGGCTGCCTAACTATGTTTTCTTGCATATGGTTGTACTTCCATGAATAAATGCCTTTGGAAATGAGGTTGAGAGGTTAAAATTATAAATATAACATATAATCATGTAAACCAAAACATATTCACCCTCTAAGACCACCATCAAAATAATAAAATCCTTCAAATGGTGAAAAATTTGCTTGTTGCACATAAAAATGATCCCTCATACAACCTAAGATTATTAGGATATAAAAACACCTCAAAATAATAAAAAAACATGGATATAATTATATAAGGAAGTCAACATCATCTGGAATCAACTTTAGTAATTGGTTCATATGGGCTTTCCAAAAATGGAGCAAAACCTATAGGGTGCATGAAACATCAAGTAGAAAAACATAGTCAACTTCATGAAGATGGTTCATAAATAAAAATTACCATTATTCAAAATATTTTAATTTAAATTAATGTATTTTAATTTAATTTTTACCTCCCAAAATTGTTTGACCTAAAACTCCTTTCATTGACTGTACCAAGCATGAACATGTTGATCACTTCTACATGTCTAAAAAGGTGAGAAAGAGTAGAATGATTTTAGGCATTTTTTAAAACTTATATATAATTTAAAGCACTAATATTAATGTGAGGAATATTAATATTCATATTAAAACCTTATCCCACTTGTAAAACTCTTCCATAGGTTGTAGAAGTGCCAAAAAAAATCTTTTTCCTTAAGAAAAACTACCCTTTATTATAAATAACCTTCCACATTTCAATTATGAAAGTTTATTTAGAACTTTTGAGACACATTTCACATTAAATAACCTTTATTACACCTTCACACTTCCTTAGGAGGCCGTACAACCTATGAAATGCTCTATTTATGACCTCAAAATGACTCAAAATGATAAATGGACTAAAAGGCTAATTGACCAAGGCTAATATAAGATGGAATAATATAAAAATACATATAATACATCCTATGACATAATATTATACCCTCAAAAACACATAAAACTTAATTTTTTACCTATAAGGGCCCTAATTTGACTTGCAGTGTCAAATTTGGTCAACAGTGGCCAAATGATCATGTTGGTGGAAACCAAATTTTTAAAAACCATCTCAATGGGTTCACCGAGATTGTTGAATTTATTTTTTTGATAATTGACTCTTATTTAAGGTGGAATTTTTAATGCAATATGTTGAGTGGGTGGGTTTTATTGAATAGATGGCGGTTGCATCATTTGCTGCTAACATGATTTGATCACCTCATCTCCTACAACATTCACGTTTCTATTTAATGGTTTAGGATTTTATAACATGCTTATTATTATGTAGAATCTTGTTCTTGAGCCTTAATATAAGTTTGGTATTGATATTAAATATAAATTATTCCTTTCTCAATAAGTTCTTGCTAAATCTATATCTATTTAGTAAAATCATCTTCAAATGTATTAGCATAAACAAGTTTGAGGTTATGAGTGACATCAAACTGAAGATTTGTAGTGAACATTGAAACCAATTGATTTACAAGGAGATTATGTGGAATACATCTAGCTAAAGAGTGGTACCAATTTAAATAATTGGCAAATATTTCTCCTCTTCTTTGTTTAGTCTGACATAGGTCTATCATGATCAACTCGTGTTCTACATTGAAAGAGAAGTGTTGCACAATGTTTTTTAAAAAATCATTAAATTTATCCATAGAATTATTGGGTAGACTAAGAAACCATTCTAAATCATGTTCTATCAAATTATGGGGGAACAAATAAAGTACCTATATAGGGATATATACACCATTTCTTGACAACCAACAAAGAATTATTGTAGATGTTTCTTAGGGTAACCTTATCCTTTATATTTTTAAAATTTAGGCATATAAAAGTGATGCATAAAAGGTATCTAAATATAGATCATATAAAAAGGATAGGAGAATATGTCATCCAATTTGAACTTCTTACTTTGATTACCTTCCTGAATAACAAAAACTACATATTTGACCTTTTGTAAATCCTAAAAGGTAGGGCCAAAATGCAAAGAAACGGGTAATTTATTTGGTTTTTAAGGTATAATACCTTGACCCAGATAAATAAGAGGTAAAAAATAGTGAGGATTTTTAATGCGACTAGTTCTATCAAGAATTTTCACCCTTTGAATAGAGTTATATTATTGATATGGGGCTTGTTATTGGTAAAGCACTTACTATTGAGTGCGGTGTTGATTTGGAGG
This sequence comes from Torreya grandis, assembly GCA_037957365.1. NCBI lineage: Eukaryota > Viridiplantae > Streptophyta > Pinopsida > Cupressales > Taxaceae > Torreya > Torreya grandis. The sequence goes on along the minus strand of JARHVA010010394.1, from coordinate 4,036 downwards.
GAACTATAGATTGAATGGAGTAATTTTATGTTAGATATTCAATGAAATTTATTGGGATTAGAATGTGATTTGGTAGGAAAGCAATATTCATGTTAGCACTAATCATAAGTTACTATTCACTAATGAGGTGGCAGACACTATTCATCTTAATGAGGTGTCTATAGTAGTATTTAGATGGATAGGTGGCATGGGGTGCCACATTCCACTAACACACATATGAGTACTTGTTTTTGGCATATAGTATGCATGTGGTGAAAATTACAAGTGGGGAATAACTTTTACTTTGCATATGCAAGTGGAAGACATCATTTGCTTTACACATGCAAGGAAGGACCTTGTCTAAAGTCTTGCACATGGAGGAGACCAAGAATACTATTATAGATTTTTTCACATTCTTGTGGAGCCTAGTAAAAGGTGGATCACATGTAAACATCATTTCCTATTGATTACTATTCATCCCATGTGAAGGATGGAATAATTGCCTTTGGTGGAGGCTTTCATCATTAGGCACTATTCACCCATGTGAAAGGGTGGCACCATTTTTGGCCTCCTTTGTTATTTATCACATTAATTCATTCTATAAATGATTTTAATCATTTTCTTATAGGTTAGGATAGAAGGTATAAAACTTGTGTGAAATCTTGGAGAGCCTCTTTGGCATGTTAAGGCCAAGTCTTGTATGTATTGAAAGAAGCATGAATTAATATCATGGTTTTGTTGATTTTTTAGATGAATTTATGAATTTATATCTATTTTTTTGAGAGTTGTGGAGTGTTGACTCTATCAAGTGGTATCAAAGAAATTTTTGATTCCTATGGAGATTTTGATGCAATCATGAGAGAATCCTTACAAGAATAGAGAGATTATTGTGTTTTTATTTTGTAGGTGTGAAGATGGATAACAAGAATTGAGGAATGCCTATGTTATGTGGACAAGAGGACTCTAAATGGATCATGCAATGAATAGTTGAGTTAGAGATACATTTTGAATAAATGCATGTTGAAGACCCCATGAGGGTGAAATTTGCAAGCAAGAGGATATGTGGAGTTCTAGCAATGTGTTGGAAGGAATATTAAGTGTTGAGACAAAGAAGAGGAAATAATAATCTGTGCAAATTGGAACACATGGTTTATAATTTTATGGGTAAATTGATGCACCTAGAGTTATAGCTGGAGTGAATGGAAAAGCTTCAAGTATTGAGAGAAGATAAGAAGTTGGAGAAGGAAGGAAAGCTAATTTTTTTTGAAGTTGATGAAGGTGACCTATTATTTGAAGATTATAGTAATGAAGTGTTGAAAATAGAGGAATAAAGTATCCATGAAGAGATGCATGTGAATAAAGAGAGCATCATAATAGAGTTGTATGTTTCCATGGTAGAAACATTAGATGAGGATGTTGTGCGATTTGGTACACACAAATATATTTTGGTGGAGGATGAGAAAATAAATATGAGATTTATTTTTGATGAGCCATTGTCATCCAATAGTGAGACTAAAGAGTATGAGGAGAATTCTTAAATTGAAGATGAGTTGCAAGTTTTCTTAAGAGAAACTTTGGATTTAGAGGTTTTGAAAGTATGTGCACATGTGGAGGAGATTATGGATGTTGTATCCATGAATGAGAAGCTGAAAATGGTGATGAATTATGTTTTAAAATATACAATAGGTGGTTGGATAATATGTGAATAAATTCAAGAAGGATTTAGGTGGATGTGGATATAATTTTGTGGGCTAGAACTCACACTAGAAGAGAAGATACATGATAAATTATCTTGGTGGAGTAGGACAATTTATGGTGGTGGGTTAGATCCCACATGTGAGTTAATTGGTATATGGATTAGTTTTTAGTGGAAGATGATAATTTTAATTTCTTATGGTGGGTGTAATCCCATGAGTAGAGAGAGAAGAGGTGTGAATAATAGATGGGGAAGACCAGTAGGTAGAAGCAAAAATTAGAGGAGGAAAAAGAAGGAGCACTTGGTGTCATGGAAGGGGATGCCATGGTCATCAAACTCCATGAACAAAAGAGTGGTTCTACCACTTACCCCATCCATGTGATTAGAAGATCACATTATAATATCTTAGATGACTCCTACAGAAGCATCCAAGGGTTTGGGAAATCTTGCATCACCCAAAAAAAGAGGCGTGTTTTTTTATTTTTTTAGAATGAATGGCAAGGATACAATTAGAAAAATTCATGGGAGCTAAGTTTTTTTCAACTAGAGGAGAATGATGTGGTGGGAAAACACTACCCATGCTATCACTATTCATTAATGAGGTGGTAAACACTATTCATTCTTATGAGGTTTCCACAACACTATTCATGATGGATAGGTGGCATGGGGTGCCACATTCCACTAACACACATGTGAGTACTTTTTTTGGCATCTAGTATGAGCATGGGTCTAAATTCCAAGGGTGGAACACCTTTTGCTTTGCACATGCAAGGAGGATCCTGTGTAAAGTCATGTATATGGAGTAGACCAAGAACACTATTCCATATGATTTCACATGCTTGTGGAGCTCAATCAAAGTTGGATCACATGGAGACATAATTTTATATTGACTATCATTCATCCGATGTGAAGGATGACATAATTTAATTTGGTAGAGGTTTTCATCATTAGTCACTATTCACCCATATGAAAGGGTGGCACCATTTTTGGCCTCCTTTATTGTTTCTTACATTCATTATTTATATAAATAATTTTATTCTTTTGCTTAGAGGCTAGGGCATAAGGAATAAATCTTGAGTGAAAGCTTGAAGATCCTCCTTGGCATGTTGAGGCCAAGCCTTGTATGTGTTGTGAAAAACATGAATTAATATAATGGATTTGTTGTTTTTTAAAATTAATTTATGATTTGATCATTTTTTTGGAAGTTCCATGAATTTAGAGCTATGTTTGTGAGAGTTGTGGAGTGTTAAATCCATCAAAATGGAACCTACTATTTATTTCTATAAATTTGATGCATAGGAGGAACCTCCTTTATTGTTTAATATGAGAGATAATTGGTTGACTTATATAAACATGTTATTGATTAGATAACATTATTTTGGGATTTATCAGTACTTTTTATAATAGAGTGTTGGTCACCACCTATTGAGATGGGGGATCAGTTGTCACTTGATGAAGTAGGGGATTGGCAATGTGTTGTTGCAGTTCAGATGGGTTTATAATTTGTTTTTTCAAGGAATCAAAAGGAAGAGGTCATGGATATGATGTAATAATGTTTTTTTTCACATTGGATGTTACTTAATGTGGGTTAAAATATGATATTTGAGAGATATCCACCACTTTTTTTTGTAGAATCTACAATGAGACTCGAATCTAGATTAGTTGTTCCATTGGTTTCAATAATGAGTGTGTAAAATTTGTCCACAACTAATGTTTTATTGGTAAATGTATTTGTATTTTAAATGAGATAATTAGCTATGTCTAATGGTTGTTTAGTTTATGGATTATTTTCCACTAAAGATGGTTTTTGAATATCTAGTGTAGTAAGGGAGCTGGTGAGACTAGCCAAAACCTATTTAACTTATTGGATTTGGTTTTCAATAAATTGGATTTGATAATGTTTATCAATTATTTGACATGTCCCCTTGTTTGACACAAAAAGAGCTTGACTAGAAGCTGGAATAAAATTTTGTTCTTGGCTAGGGCAACTTGGTTGTATATTAATGCAAGGGGTGTTTGTTTATGTGTTCTAACCAAATATCACAAATCTTATATGAGAAAATAGGGGGGGATTTTTCACCCATATACAACAATATAACAATGTTTATCTTTATTATCAAATAATTTATGGTTAAATTGGTCTTGTCTATAGTCATCACTAGGTGGTGGATTAAAAAGATACATTATATTTGGTTGATGTTTAGTATCAAAAGGCCCATGTGATAGGTAGTATTTATATTGGAATTGGTCCACATTAGGTGACACAAATATAAGGTATGGGTTATGTTTCTTAATTTCAACATTGGATAGTGCATGAACAAGGTATTATTGGTTTTCTTCATCCTCCACATATGAATCATA